>APFE031732121.1:7316-44515 GCA_000404065.3 Pinus taeda
TGGGGAGCGAATAGATTGTTTGTTAGTCTATTTTTGTTTGTTTTATAAACTTACAGACGGAGCCTGAAGTCAAGCCAGCTAGCCTTCGAACTGCATTTGCTATGCAAGTGCAAAGTAGATCAATGCTGCTTCATTCTATCTATGTGTTTTGTTTATAAATTTAACAATCGATCTGCAAACACTCTAATTGCCCTAAGTGGTGGCTCTAGTAACCTCCTTAGATCAACCTCTGTGATTTATATTTACTAAACATCACTTACTCGGCCTAAATCCTTGAACTGAATTGCAAATTGTGATCAAAGACTGGATAAAAGTCTCACACTGGTACCATTGCACCCTCCCTTCAAGGAAGTCTGTATGCATCACACTTCCCGTGTCTAGTAGGTGCGCTGCATACTGGATTCCCTGTGTGACAGGTGCGATGGTTAGGGAAGGTTAATTTTACCTTCAAACTTTGGTTTTTCTTCACTCTTTTCAGTTCTATTCGGGAGTTTTGCTGTCTGTGGTCAGTATATCTCTGTGAAAACCCTCTTCTCTTCCATCATTCCGCCTCCATTGTGCAAAGAACTGTAAGTGTTTTTATTTATTGTGTGCCATTTCCAGTTCTCTTTTACAAAGAAGTAGCGTAATCAGACTATCGTTCCTTGATCTGAAAGTGTCGCAAGTGTCGTTTTCAGTCATAGAAGAGAATCCCATTGTTCTTGATAGTCAATTTTACTGTTACTCTTGTATGTGATTTGAATTAGTAGTTTTTCAAGTGTCGAAAACAATTTTCATTTCGAAATCACAAAGTGTCGTCCTTATCTTCACTTCATTTTGAAAAAGAAATTTGTTAGTATTGTCGCTTTGGAAAATAATTCAGATTTCCATTTAGCATTCTTCTTGTCATTCATACATTAAGAAGGCTGAAAACAAATACATGCATGTGCATTTGCATTGAGACTGCTTGGTTTGATTTAGGATAGTGCATTTAGTGTGTGCTTTGTGCTCTTCGTTGAAAGACCCTTAGTTCTCTTTCCTTAGTAGCTAGGATTTTCATTGCCAAAAGAAGATTAAACATTTGTTTATCATCTTAGATTGCATCTTAGGAATTGTATAGACATCACACAGTGAACCTGAAAGGAAAATGTTTAAACAAGATCAACTATAAAATAAATTTAATGAATCTAAAAATGCTTTGGAACCTAACGCACAACATCTAGAAGTCTAGGCTAGAGATGTATTTTGGCGTCATAAAACCTAGTAACTGTTGTTTTCATTATTGGTTGGGTGATTCCTCCACTTTGAGACGACAAGTGCCAGTACGGACTTGTTATCCCATGTACCGTCGAGTATATATTGGGAGACCACAATATGCTATATCCTTTATCCTTAGGAAGCCGTGTCTATCACCCTATCCATCACAATGCACTGAACACAGCATTCGGGAAGATTGACTGTCATACCGTAAAAAGTATTCTGCAGTTTTACGATTGGTTTGGTAATCCCTCTGCCTAGATTTCCATAGAAGTGTCTTTCTATCCTTTTCAGACTCCTTAAAGGAAAAAGTCCATCTAAGCACTTGTCACTTAAGGCTCATTAAAAATCGAAGGCGACTAGAGTCATCTTTTGTTTTTCTCGACTCTTAAAAATTGAAAAAACAAGTTGTGTCAAAGCGTCTAAAATTTATTTTAATAGGAATAACATCACAAGTTCCCTGGTTGGTCTTAAGGTTGAGAAAAGTGGAGTCTACCAACCAAGGATTTCCCCTTGGAGGAAATCCTAGTCCTTTCTCCTCTTGGGGAGATGTTGGTGCACCCCATATGGCCACATTGTCACTTCCAGCATTGACAATTGGTTTGCCCGTATGTCTCTTCTCTACCTTTGTTGTTCAGAATATCGTAATTCCTAAACAATCAAGTCAGAAACTTGGTGATACTAGAGTTACCCCCAACCTTCCATTTCATCTGTTTCTCCCTCTCCTCCTTCCTCTTTGCTTGATGAAGCTGGTAAAGCTAAAGATTAAGTAACTGAGAAGAAGAAGAAGTGGAAAGAGAAAAAAGGAAAAGAAGAAGAAGGAGCCAAAAGCAAAAATCCTCACACCGCACCATCTAAACCTAAATCTCCATGTGTCATTTGCAAAGGAGATCACTATCATCGATATCGTCCTTGCATCCCTCGGATCTTAAGGGACTGGTCTCCTCGTTTGCACAATCCGGTGTCATCAACATCTGATGATCATGTTGAAAGTACATTGTCAACCAGTGAAAGTGAAGTATCTGGACAAAAAAAGGAATCACAAATTTCCTTGTAAACTGTGTGAAGGCGATCACATCGTCCACTGTTGTCCCTTCCTAAACGAAGCCAAAAGAGTTTAGGATTACCATCCTGCTTCACCGCTACGGCTCCCTCCTGGATATAAGAAACTCTTGCCAAGTCCACCACTGGTTGAAGATCTAACTGACATGCCGTTGTGGTCGCTCGAAGCGTCTATCATTGAAAGTGAATCCTCTGAATCCATACCTGACGAAATTCAAAAGGTCGAGGTGGCAGTTGACCCGGTCTTGCCTTCAAAGGGATCATCTTCAAGTGATACCGTCACTGAAGAGAAAGAGAACGACACCATTCAAATTATTTTCCTAAACACAGACTCCGATGAACTTGGGGGCAATCTACCCATTCCATTACTGCAGGAAGGAAGTTCATCAGAGTCGTATCCGACCGTCTATTCGGTCCCACCTCCAAGCAACCTAGTCATTTACTTTGATTGGAATCTACTAGGTAGACCCCGTTTACCAGCTAGCGTACCATTCTGAATCATTGTCCAAGCTTACAGAATGGTCATGGATGGTACCATCATAGATGAAGGGGCTTCTGTGAGTATCCTTTCCTCAACTACTTGGAAAGCGCTTGGTTCGCCATCGCTTATGCCTGAAATGAGAAATCTGACAGGCTTTGACAAAGGAACCAGTCGACCATTAGGGATCCTTCACAATGTGCCCATTACTTTGAGAAGGAAAACCATTCACATGAATGTTATGGTAGTCTAAGGACCCCTAGATTATAATCTACTCCTTGGGCGTGACTATATTTATTGCATGGGAGTCGTCGTCTCCTCACTCTTTAGAGTAATTTGTTTTCCGCATGAAGGCAGAGTGGTCAAGCTCATAGACCAGCTCTCATTCCCCGATTCACACATAGAAAATAGTCAAATTCCATCCCTAAATGGTCTTTTCATGCAAGGAATGTCTCATCAATCTCTAGTCCGTCCACCTGATGAGCGTGAGTGATTTGGGAGGATATGGCTGAAACCCAGGGGACATGCACCTTGGCCTGCTTCGACAAGGAAACTCTAGGTATAAAGTAGGCTTCCGCGAAGGAAAATGACTGGTCTGAAACCTGTCCTTACAGGAAAAGGGAGTTAGACCAGAATAAGATTCCCTCATCAAGGTTAGGAGGTTGGGATTTAGAACCACCCTAGTCCAGATGGACTAAGCCAGGAAGTGTTTCTATCTACGACGTGGATGGAAACTATCTTGCAAAAGTAAGAGCTTCTATATGGTAACCTGGAAATTTTTCATTATACCTGGGGGCATGCAAACTTTTTTGCATGCAAGAAAAGAGTGACCATCTATTTTTTAAATTTGTAGGTCCTCTAACCCTTTAAACTTGTAGGATTGGTCGTTTCCTAGCTTGCATAAAGAAAGGATCCGGGGCAAAGCTTTAAAAGGTGCAAGCTCCATAAAAAATCGAATCTTAGATGAGATATCCTTATTATATGACTGGCACGAGCAGTTTTAACGCAGAATTCAAGCTCGTTAAAAAATAAACATAAACAATGAGCAAATGTTTCCCCCAGAGTTTAAGCTCATTAAAAAATGAACCAATCCCCGGTAAATAACCATTGTGAATGCATTATCATCAGCTTTTGAGCCTTGGTCGTGTTCTCATCATCACCTCCACTCTGTTTTAGCCGACCATTCACCTCCATTTGATTGTTTACCCCTTTCGAGGAACATCTGCGAAGAGTGATTCTGTTAGCCATCCTTGTGACACTACCATGACTGGAAAATTCCAAACCTTACCTGGAATCAGCCGCTACCCGAAATTATCACTCGTTTCTCAGAAAACAAGTCTCCTTTAAGCTCTTTTCAACTGACTCGTAAAATATGAAAAGATTGCCAAGCAATTAGCCTCTCCGGCTCGTTAAATTCATCAGAAGCACTATCCCTCCTCTAGATTTTAATCTTTTTGGAATTGAGGGATTATTACACAAAAATATCGAGCACTTGTCTTGTTCGGCTCGTTAAAACTATCGAAAATTCATCCCTTTCGTATTATTTTATGCTTTTTTGGACTTAAGGGATTATATGACGAAAAAGAATCATTGGAGTTTCCTTTCTGTCCCTTTCAGACTCTCTAAACTTGAAAAGGACCAAGTTATCTTTGTCATTAAACTCGTTAAAATCTAATAGCAACAAACTTGTCCAAATGGACGAGAACGAGTTTCACTGTCGCTAGACTCATTTTAAACATAGTGACAGGTTCGCTCAAAGGGAGAATTATAGAACAAGCATATGTTATCCTCCTCAAGCTTGAAAAAAATAAAGAGGTACTGGTCAGCAATGACTGGGGAAAATGGGGAAGAAAACTTGAAGAAACTTTATTGGTAGCAAGTCGCTCTTGAACATGACACTTTCTCTCCGCATCCGAGTCAGGTTGGGTTGTTCTGTTTACTGGTCATATCACCATTGGTCCGTCACACCATCCATCTTTGGGGTTAATGCTACCAATCCATTGCCAGTTTCGCTGATATGTTCAAGAGAAATCACTCAGAGAATTCACCTGTGTCTCATCCGCTACAATACATTCACGCTCCATTCTTTCATGACCGCCACCCTGAACCCTGTATCATCAGATCGTTTTCACCTCCAAATCATTTGTTCCGTTCCATGTCGTAGATGTGGGATTCATTAAGGCCCTCCTACGACAGGTCACTTCTTGTCAACAGCTCATTATCCAAGAAGTTGACTTAGGAACAAACCCTTTTAGTACTTTGAAGCTTGCATGCCTCAATGGCAAGTTTCTCACTTTCGGTGACAGGTTTACATCAATGACCTTCGACCAGAAGTTTTTGCGTGGTGTTCGACGCCAAGTCCCTTTTTCACAACACGTGAATTGTACTGTAGTACCTTGAGGATCATTGACCTTATTAGTGACTCCTCTCACGCATGTTAATAGCTTACATCATTGGCTGGTAATCAGGCAATGTCTTTCCATGTTCGACTTTGGAAAATTTTTCACATGGATCGACTTGTACTCTGAGTGAAGATGGAATGATTTTTGAAGACCCCGGATCTAGTTTCATCCATCCGGGCTGTGATATATTTAGGAATATAAAGACATCAAATGTACATCATTGCCAAACAGATGATCATCCAAATCAAAGGATGATGACTCCATCCGAATCATTAGTCTGCTACATAGACGGTTGTCTGTCCTATGTACATGAAAGTGAATTTATAAAGTTGAGCATGGGAATGCCCACCTCAGATAGATCATGAAAAATATTACGAAGATAATGTATTGTATTGTATCTTATTACAGGTTGCCCCCCAGCTCGAAAAAACTTTGGATCCTCATGGTAAAGCATTTCACCCGACATCAAAAGATTAACGACCTCATGCTTTAGGGGGCAACTGTTATAGACATTTTTGGGCACTGAAACCCTAATCATAAATGTCCATAAACTGAGGGCTCCTAAGTCCCTAAAAGTGTTTCTTCATTACCTAAAGGAACAGGGTCAGCTGATTACATCATCTCCCATAAGTTCTCTTCCTTGCCATATTCTCTTCCACAAGAATTCAAATCACTCCCGTATAGTATTCAAATCACTTGTCATGATAACATATGGGGAGGGGGAGGCTAGAGTAGGAGGGGTAGTCCTTAGCCTCAACAAAAAAATAAGAAAAACATTCACCTGGGGACTAGGAATATCCACACACAACTAGGCATAAGAATATGGCAAGGATTAAGGATGACGCTAGCTGAAAGAATTACACATATAAAATTTCTTGAGACTCCTAGATCACCATCCAAAAGTGTATGAAGTGGATCAAAACCAAGAACTCAAATCCAATTCTAATAATTCAAAGAATAATATCATTTTTGGATAAATGTTATTCCTTATAACTATACGATATTAAAATGGAAAACAATGGCTTAGTAGATGAGCAAGCGAATCAAGTTGCTTTGTTAGCACAATAAAAAATAAAGGTTAATGGAGGTGCACCCATAATCTGTCATATCCCATGAATTCATATGAAAGGAAGGTCTCGACGATGAGGAAGAGCCTTGAGAGGAAAGCTCTGTCTGACAGGGGAATCAAGCATCATAATTATGCCATGGTAAAATTGTTAAGAAAGGGGATTATTGTAAATAAGTTGGTGCCATTAAATCATAGCTAGAAAATGTTAAAAAGAATTGGCAAGATGAAGGACAACTGGGTTCAGGTAGGAAGTAATTTAAGGCAGAAAGGATGTGATGAAAGGGTGACCTCTGAGCTCGAGGAGGATCAAATCAGTGTGATCATGTGGTCATTCAACTCGAGGCAAGTAGTAATGAATTCTGGCATGGTTTTAGGGAAGGAACTAACACAAAGCATTAATCATGGAAAATCCTCCTGTGCAGTCAAATTAGAGCTTATCGTAGATATAAGAATATGGATTTGGAAGGTCTATGCATTATGGTTAGATTCACATTCCCATCAAGTCGAAGTGATGTCTTCATCATTGGGCAATTGTGCTAGAGATGAATTTGAGAATTCCTTTGAAGCTTTCAGGAAAGAGGTCGAGGATATGGTATCAAGAATAGGAGGAAAAATTATCTCAGAGGCTAGGTCTTATTTCACCCTCCTTGTGAATCAGTTGGAGAGTTTGAAAAAGGATGTAGAGAGAGTCTAGGCATCTGTAGAAGTCATAATGATGAGGCTAGGAACTCTAGATAGAAAGGTTGAGAATCTCAATGAGAGGGTGGAGATTGTTGTAGTGTCTTTCCTAAAACAAGTCTTTGGACTTGAGGTTGGTTCCAATGATCCATGGCACATCAAAATGGGAGTCTCATCTTTAGAGATCGCAGTGAAAATGGATATTTAGAAGGAATGCGAGGTCAAGGGTCAGTCAGGGGATGTAGAAGAGGAAGACATGGAATATGCGTCATAACAACCCACATAGGGATTTGAATAGATATAGTACATTAGTGGTTTTTTTGTTAGTACTTGTATATATGTGTGTGTGTGTGTGTGTGTGTGTTATACAAGTATGTTAAAGTGAATGGTATTTTTTGGATAATGTATAAGGATAACCACGTTGATTATCTGGAGAAGAAAAAAGTGAAATCTCTTTGTCTCCTGTCAAAGAAGTTTTGGAAAGATGAAGAACTATCATCATTAATATTTGTAATAGTTCTGGCGAGATTCTAGATTTATTATATAAATACAATTGTTTCTTAAAAACAAAACATGTGAACATCCTATAGACTATAAACATATCCCCTTTTGCTTTATTAAATTCCATGAGTATGGTCATCTCTTCAGAGAATTTCCAACAACCTATGCAAGCAACAAAATAATTAGATTAGGAATGGTTTTCTATAATTACAAACAAGAGAAAGATTACCGAGAAAGGGACATGAGACGAATCAGTCGGGGAAAATAGAGAAGTTAATAGATACAATTTCTCTCAAAAGCTGGAAGAAGACCAAGTATAGGGTGGTGAAAAATACCAAGAAGGAAAAGAAACCCATCTCCATAAAAAGAGAAATCTAGTTTTTCTTAAAGAAATTTGGAAAAAATGGAGCATAAAAATCTAGTTGAAGATATGGAAATGTATGAGGAAATGAAAAACCACTAAGAAGCATTGAAGCTCAAGGAAATAGATTTATAAAATCTTTATTTATGAAAACTAGCACTAGAATTGAAGGCTAAATATCCAGTAGTGATTCTTGGAGAGGAAGTACAAATCATTACAAAATCCTATATAAAATCTCAGGAAATACTTCACCAACAAGCCCAAGGTAATATTTCTTCTCTTCCTTCTTCTTCTTCTTTTGGGATCAAAAGTAATATAAAAAAAGAGCAAACCAAGTCTATAAATAAAGATAAGAAAAAGGGTAGGAAGTAATAAACAACTCATATAGGAAATGGGATAGTATATAGTTAATACATGTAGGACAATGTTAATAATAGATACCTACTAACCATCCCCTGATAGTTATCAATGAAAGTGATTTATTTGAATATAGGGGGTCTTAATGGTAAAACTAAACAAAGAATCTTAAAAAACAGAATCATACATGAGTCTCTAGATATTTTGATGCTACAAGAAACTAAAAGTTTTGTGGAATCAATGAAAAAAATCCTCAGGGAAGTATGGAAAAATAGTCAATCACTCGAAATGACGCTCAAGGGGTATTGAGAGGTGTACAAATTCTTTGGAATCCTTCTATGATTACACTTATTGACTAATTTTCTTATATTACAGGTATATACCATCTAGTAGGCTCCATAGGTTCTAGATTCATTATTAATGTTTATGGACCTAATTCTTCCTTATACAAGAACTTTCTCCTTCAAAATGTTCAAAATACTTCCAACATCATTGGAGAAAAATCATGGATCATTGGAGGATATTTAATATGGTAAATTCACTTAACAATAAGAAAGGAGGTAAATAATAATGTATGAAGCTACTTCTCTCTTCTTGGGCTTTCTAAATCAGTGTAATATGATAGACATGAACAAACAATTACATATTTACTTGGAGCAATAAAAGGAGGGTCATTCTCAAATTTTTTCATGTTTGGATCGATTCCTTCTCTCTTAATTTCTTTCCTTGACTAGATTAACTTTGAAACTACTATTACACTATATAAAGGATCAGATTGCTGGCCAATAAAACTTCTTCCAAATTGGAAAGGAATTCTGAAGCATAGACCCTTTATATTGATATTTTTTGTTAAGGCACCCTTATTTCCTGAGAAGAAATGAAGCATGGTGGAAAGAATAAAAAACGTAGATGGGACCATTATGTACCACATTAAAAATAGTCTAAGATATCTTAAAACGAAGATAAAGGAGTTGAATATTAAAAAATTCAGTTACATCCATGAGGAAAAGAAGATTGGAAAATGAAATGGAGTCCTTGTAAAAAATTATCATTAAGGAGGGAAGGGTGAAAGAATTGAACCACCAAGAAGTTATTATTCAAATCCAATTGGAGGAGAATCTTAAGTGGGGGGAAATTTTATTGAGGAAAAAGTTAATAATGAAATGACTTAAAGAAGGAGAAAGAAATGCCAAAAATTTTCACAGATCCATGATTCAATATCGGTAGTGAAATAGAATTGTGATCAGTAGAAACTCTCAAAATCAAAAGCTTGAATATCATAAGGAAATAACTGAGTTAGTAGATCATTTTAAGAACATATTAGCATAACCAATCAAAGACCAAAGGCATGCCATTATAAAAATAACAAAGAATAATAAAAAAAATTGTCACTCCAGATAAAAATGCAATGTTATCAATGGAAATCTCCATTCCAGAAGTAGAGGAAGCAATCATAGGAATTTCCAAAAATAAATTACCAGCACCAATTGGTTTCACTACTAATTTCTTCTAATATTTTTGGAAAGACATAGGAGACGACAAGTGGAGACTAGTGGAATATTCTAGCGATTCCTCCTCCATCCTCTTAGCGTTAGATTCCACCTTTATCTCTCTCATCCCCAAAGGTACTCACTTTGGTTATCCCTTTTATTTTCACCCCATTGAACTTTCTGATATAGTCTTGTTGATGCTTGGATTTTACCATGCCAACAATAGGAGAAATCATCAATCAAGGTCCCAATTAGAGCTATGCGTTTTTAGTAGAGAAACTCTTACTAATATGTGCGCCTAGTTGCTATAAATGGAATTTACTCCTTGAAAGGATATTTTATAAAAAGGATATAATCTGATGGGTGGGATCTAATAGGGCTATATGAATGAAAATTAATCATTGCAAACCAAATATCTAAATTCAGTATTCCTATCTTGGTAGAAACCTAAAGAATTTTTATGAATCCAAATAATAAGTACAAGCAGAGAATATTTATACCTATCTAATTGAACACACTTAAGGTTAACTATAATTAACTTATGATTCATACAAATAGTTAGATTATCATCCATCATAGTATTCATACATATTCATTGTGCTTAATCAATTCAGAAAAATGGCAGTTTCAAAATAGCAGCATGCAACAATACACACACAATTTTGCAGTAACTTAAAATTCTAAATAGATCAGGTAACTTAGAAGAATTTAGCTCAAAATTTACTCAAATAAATGCAAGCAACAATACCACATATACTTATGCAACATAAACAAAATACTTCACTAGTTCTTCTACTCTCCAAAAAGTGAACTCTACAATATTGTTATGAGCATTCTTCAAAAAAACTGGAAACCTTTCAAAGGCATTAGGAGTCCCGTTAAATAATTATACAAAAGACTAAAATAAGGTTTTTTGTTACACTCCATTCTAACAGAAAATATTTATAAACAACAAAGTACTTGAAAATAAGGGACCATTAATGTCCCAAAAAATCTTGATCAAGTGGGTTAGATTGAACTTTAACTTATGAGTTAGAGGCTTGCATGTGTTATTTCCAATTCTTGTGAACTTCCTCAATCTTGGTCACCAAATTAGGAACTTTTGAATGCAAGTTCACCTAACATTTGAATATTTTAGTTTCAATAACCAACAAATCATTGGTCAGTATTAAGGAATTCTTTTTGGTAGTGAGACTATAACTTTGTGGTTTGACTAAGAAGCAATCCACAGTTTGTAAGTTGAAATTCGACAGTTGATTGATCTAATCTATGAATGAATACCTCTATTTTTAAAACTTGAGAACGAAATCCTCTTCCTTTCCAAGAGATGATTAAATGTATCAGTGCTTGCTATATCAATTGTTCAATTGATTGTGGAAGAGCATGATTGTTCAACTTCCTTGACTAAGTATTTGGAGAGTTCTAGATTTTTCTTCAAACCTTTTAAAACAACATCAACTTTTAGTTTATCTGTGTTTGAGAATGAAGAACATATTGAGAAGTATTTTTTTTAAATCCTTGTCTACCATGCTAGCAACTCTATTAAATTCTCCCTAGGTTGATTTAGTTTGGCTTTTTATTAAAGATAACGATGAAGGAATTACTAATTAGATCTTATTGTTGTAGAATCAAACGTAGATATCTACATAAAATTTCTCGTGAATATTGAAACTAATTGTTGGATTAAATGGCCAACATTTTGAATTAATTTATATAAATTTGATTCCCTTTGAATTCTTTCACTTGTCATTGTGAGTAAGTAATTTGATTTTCCTTTTTCTTATCAAAATGAGTAAACAAGCTTTGAATCTTGGTGACTTCTACTTTTAGTTTCTTCCCTAAGAATTTCAATTTTTGTAGACATTGTTGTTACTATTATGAGAGCTTTAATTTCACTCGTTACTTAAACTGGGTTTCCTTCCTGGTTAGTTATCCTTCAAGTTCAGTGATTTTTTTATTTCTAACTGAAAGTTTCTATTAAATTGTTCACTAACTAGATGTTACCACTAAAAAAGGATCCCATTAAATTAGCTAATTTTCCTACTAACTATTCATTTCTCTACTTGTATCCTTAGAAAATTATTCTTTGTGGAGCTAGAGATTCTCCATTTTGTTCATTCTTTGTCTTTTGACTCTTCCCTTCACAATTGACCTTTCCTTGATATTGAAAAACCAAATAGTAGGAGGGATTCATCCTCTTGAATTGGTGAAAATACATCAACATAAATAACTTCTGCGGATGTTATACTAGGCATATATTATATAGGACTTTTTGCAACAACTCCTGAAGTAACCAAAGTGGTGACCTCCTCGGCCTAAGTCTCTTTATTAGGAGTTTCTAAGCCTTGGTATCTTTTCTCTAAGCTCTTTGGTGTGGTATTCAAAGGATTTTTCCCTTTTATCTCATCCAACTCCTTTTGAACATTTTCAAATAGATTCCATTTCTTGCATTTTCCTTTATTCTTATTTTTAATTAATGGCATTTACTATTAGATCAATCCTTCATTGGATCTCTTGAGGATCTTGGTGAGGAAAATTCTTTTCAATCTATTAGGACTCTATCTATGTTGGAGGAGGGCTAGTGGGATGGACTAGTGTCTCTATTATTTTCATTCCACTTTCTTCTTGGAGAATAGGTGGCAAGTTCCCTCTTATTGTATTTCATAAGTTTTGGAACTCAATCTTGAGATCAGTAGGAAGTTGTTGAAATTTTCATGGAACTTCCTCATGTCCAAACTCCTTTAAAAACATCATCATAATATGACTCCTCATGGTTATAGTTTCTTTATATAGTGTGTATACACTATTCTGACAATATCTTATTGGGGTCATGTTTTTTCAATTCAATGTAAGACAATTTGGTCTTATCGAATGCTTTGGCTTTGAGCTTGGCTTGAGCTATATTGGATAATGAGCAAATACCAATCTAGATGTGGAAAGTAGGGAAAAATAACTTGTATGTAGCTTGTAGGTATTTGGCTACACCTATTGTGATTGTTTGATGTGATACCTCTCTACATAGAAGCCTATCAAGGAAAAATCTAGGAAAAACATAGGGAGGATCTAGGAAACGATTCCTCGGTATACCACTACAATTTTATTCAAGCCATGTATGAATTCTTCACTTATTATAGGGGATTGGAAACCAAATAATTTTTCATATAAGGATGTCAACATATGGTCACAAATTTCATAGTAGTAAACACTAGCATTCTCCTCCCATAATTTTGAGTGATAAATATGGATTGGTTCAAGAGTATTATTGGTCCATTCCCAGCGCAATTGGGAAAAAGGGTCCAGAAGAATATGGAATCCATTATTTATGTAGACATATAAAATGAAAGGTTGGTTCCATAAACTCTTAGCTTAAGAAATGTATCAATTTGTCTATAGATATTTCCATACAAAATTGTGGCACAATTAAATACATACCCATTGAGAGCCTTGTGTATGATAGGACCTAATCCAATTTGAAAGGGTTGGAGCCTCTTTCCCCAAATAACATACATACAATTTTGGAAACATATAGGGGTCCAGGTTGATAAGGGGTAGTAGAATACATTTTGGAAATTTCCTCCTTAAATATATTCTCATTACCCTGCCATTCCCAAATTACATAAACTAAGTTGTGAGCATACTGAGTGCATTCTTCTTGATGAAATTTCTTAAGGAATTTACAACGAAAAGTAATTTCAAGGGTGGAAATTCTATAGCTTACTTGGATGTCTTTAGATATCAAGGATCCAATGATTTCCTTTTGATTATTGAAAATAATTCTTGTTCAAAGATCTACATGGTTCATGTCCCAACACACCATGCTAGTGTAGGGAGCCATATTTGACCTCTGCAATATATCTAGCGTACAAATATATAAAAATGAAAAATATGCCCAATAAATAACATGATAGATGATAGAACTTCATATCTTTATTAATATCAAAACCCTTGAGGTAGGGTAACACCATACAACTACTCCTTAAGGAAGGAGATCACTCCACCAGCTAATGCCTATCAATAAAAAACAATACTATTGGCATTATGATACAAGTGTTGTCCTTGCTAGCAACTCCCTCAAATGAAAGCTCACAGTACAACAGGTTAACAACAAAGAATTACAGACCAGATTACAAAGAATGAATAAAGAGAGGTATACGCAAGTTCACCATGTCCAAGGAGCGTATACATGCAGGTTAAGAGGAAAAAAGGACCGTATATCATATACACACACTTTCATAAGAGGAAAAGCATGTACACGTTGGAAAATTAAGTTTTTAGTCCAAGGTATTTGGTACGAGATATTGACCCTAGGTATTTGGTCCAAGGTATTGGTCCTAAGTGGTTTTGGTCCATGGTATTGAGAAACAACTAAAACTATATAATGAGGAGAAGATCATTAGGCCAGGTTGTGGAAGTATCAAATATCTGATGAAGTGTGAGATTTAGTATGCAGGTTATTGGCTTATGGTACTTTGCTTGATCTATACCAAGGATGAAACTTAGTGGTTGATGAGGGATAAGACCTAATGATGGATTAGGATCTTATGGCTTGAAATGAATTATCCTTATGTGGTTTGATCATGTATAGTCTAGATCTGATTACTGATGCATGTGTTATTCTGTAAATGTTATGATCTGGGTATAACTGAAGTCTGGAATAGCTGCAAAATTATGAATTAATATTTGTAGATGTGTATGCTGGTTGGCTTTGATAAAAGCACGTATACACGCTAGTTCGTCATATGGAAGTAGCATATACCTTATGAAGTACGTTTCAACTGTTTCTGTTTGTTGTTATAGAGTTTTGGGTTCTGCTTTGGGTTTTGGTGACTGTATTCTAATGATAGTGTTCTGAATGATCAGATAGATTGATTGTGATTTGCTACAGTGATGATGGGTTGTTAAGTGATTGATTGATTAAGGTGTGGTTGATTCAGAAAGTGATGATTGAGTTTCAGTGATTGATTGATGCAGATGTATTTGATGATTGTATTGCAATTATGATGTTGTTGATGGTTCCAATATAAAAATTGGATGAAACGTGGCCTTTAGATTGTGGTGTTATGTTCCAGGAGTATCTAGTCTAAAAATTCATGAGACATGGTCCCTGATAGAAGAGTGGAGTTTACTGTAGGTTGGCACCTATGTACTAGTAAACATATATGCTAGTACAAGAGCTAGGGGGTTTAGATCCCTTCTAGTAGTAGCTGGAGAATGAGAGAAGGTTGTAGCCTTCTGAAGGTGGGTGCCTGCGTATTGGTATGAGCCTACACCAGTACAAGATTGTAAACATATTTTCTTATTATTAAAGAAGATATAGACGACAACAATAGGTGGTTTTTACCCACATTGGGTTTCCACCTTATATCTTGGTGTTCATGTGTGTTGCTTATGTGTGATGCTTTGTTCTGTTTTTACTACACAGTCTAATAAATATCTGATATACTAGTTAAAGTTCAATACATGATAAACTATCTAAATCAAAAGTTCTCTACATATATGCTGGTTGCTTTAAGTACAATCGTGTGTATACGCTAGTTAACTTAGCTGAAGTAGTGTATATAAATCTGTTTGGGAAATTAAATTATTGATCTGATAATACTAATTGAACCCTCTCTCAGTATTATTTCCAACAATTGGTATCAAAGCCAGTCCTTCAGAAGAAGCTTGATTTCTTGAAGGGAGATCCGTCATTATGAGTAATTAAGAAAGCATGGGATCCATCAAACCACTAATCTTTGATGGCAGCAACTTTGTTTATTGGAAAATAAGAACCACAGCCTATCTACAATCTAGGAAATTGTGGAAGGAGGATATACATTTCCAACAACAATTCCTACAGATACGACAGGTAAAGCAATATGAAGCCAATGCTAGAGGAGTCAATACTTTATTGGCAAGTCTGTCACAATTAGAGTTTGTTAAAGTCATGCAGCTCAAATTAGCTAAAGAAATATGTGACAAAATCATTTTGAGCTACAAAGGAGACTCTTAGGTAAAACGTGCTAAACTTCAAACTCTCAAAATTCAGTATGAAACTCTTAAGATGCATAGTGATGAAAGTATAGCGAGGTACTTCTTACTTATAGATGAGGTTGTTAATTGTATGAAGAATTTGGGTGAAGATATAAAGGAAGTTACTTTAGTTGATAAAGTCTTGAGATCCTTGTCTGCGAAATTTGAATCAAAAGTGTCTACCATAGAAGAAAAATAGGATTTGCAGGCTATCACTATGACACATCTTCACAGAATCTTAACCGCCTTTGAGATGACAAAAGGAGGTCCATCAGATATGAGAGGAGTCACATTTAAAGCTTCAGTAAAAGGAAAGGAAGAACACAATGAATCGGGACATATTTCAGAAGAAGAAGATGAGGCAAACTTTGTCAAGAAGCTTCAACGGGGTTCCGGAAGATTTAGAGGTAACCTACCCTTCAAATGCTTTGTCTGTGGTAGAGTCGGTCATTATGCTGCCAGATGTCCTCTTAAAGATAAATATGAAAAAGCGAAGGAATATGCAAAATGGAATAGAAAACAAGTTGTAAATAAAAGGAGTTACTATACTCATGAAGATAGCAATGGTTTATCAAATAGTGATGAAGATGAAAATAGTAATGACTATAGACTTCTAATGGCTTATGATGATTATAACTTTTGGGATGGTTTAGAAGATGACCTTCATGAAGAAATCTCTAAACTCAAAATCTGTTTAGAAGAAAATAATATGATTATAGATACCTTGACATACCAACTTGCTGAAAAAGAAAAACACAATAAAAAACTAGAATGTGAAATTGTGGGTCTAAGAAAGGATCTTGAGAAAACAAAATCTCTTAATCTTAGATTTGCTAAAGGATCGGAAACCTTAAATGAAATTATCAAAGTGCACTGTTATCCTCTGATAAAGATAGGTCTTAGATATACTAAAGAAGCATCTCAATCATAGAAGTCGTCAACCTCCACTTAAAGCTATCTTGATGCAACAAAGATCAGTGAACAGTATGACAATCGTCAGCAAAGGCATAAAGCAGATCACTAGGTAAATCAGACTCAATTTATTCCAAGGATGAATAGAATCCATAACCAACCTCAGGTAAATCATACTCAATTTTCCCCAAAGATGAATATCAATAGAAACTACAATCATCAGGTTAATAGATTCGATATTTGCAAGAACTTCTTTAATCGACAATGTTTTTCCTGTCATGATTTTGGACACAAAGCTGCTCAGTGTGTTGCTTATAAAACCATCATGAATAGAGAAGCATGAAATCAAAGGAATATAACAAGGCTCAAGAAAATTTCCTATAATAACTTTTCTCTTCTTGAAAATGAAATCGAATGCTCAATCTGTAACAACTTTGGTCATGAAGAATCTGAGTGCATGAGCAAATTTTGGAAAACATCTCAAAAGGAACAAACTCCATTAAATCCCAAGATATCAAGAAGGAAAGAATCTCAATCAAAAAGATGTGGTATAGCCTTGTATGCAGAAGGATAAGAAAATCAGTGGTACATTGATAGTGGATGCTCAAAACACGTGACAGGTGACAAAGAAAAACTTCACTCATATAATGCCTTATAAAAGGAAAAGAATGTCTCATTTGGAAACGACACTCCTGCTGTCATAAAAGGTAAAGGATCTATTTTCTTAAAAGAAAAGGTTAAAGCTATAAATGTTATGTATGTAGACGGTTTAAAGCATAACCTATTGAGTGTCAGTCAAATGTGTGATCAAGGAAATGAAGTGGTGTTTCAATCAAACATATGTGTTGTTCATGAACTTGATACAAGAGAGACCGTGATCAAAGGTACAAGAACTCCAAACAACTTATACATACTCAAGGGAGGACAACAGTAGTGTTATCTAAGCAAAAATGATGAAAATTGGCTGTGGCATAGAAGATTGGGACATCTAAGCTTTTCTCAAATAAGAAAAGCATGAAGATTCAAGGCTATTCATGGTCTTCCAGATATCAACATCCTTGAAAATACAATATGCAAACCATGTCAAATCGATAAGCAAACCAGAGCTCACATCATTGAAAAGGGAGGGTCAGCTAGTAAGCCTCTTGAACTTGTCCATACTGATTTATGTGGACCATCAAGGAAAAAGTCACCTCATGGAGAAGAATACTTTATTTCGTTCATTGGTGATTTTTCCAAAATGTGTTGGATAGGTCCACTAAAGCATAAAGATGAAGCATTTGAAAAGTTTCAAGCCTTCAAAGCTTTGGTTGAAAATGAATCAGATCGAAAAATCAAATGCCTCAGATCTGACCAAGGAGGGGAATTTACCTTGGATGAATTCTTTGACTATTGTGAACAACATGGAATAAAAAGGCAATTCTCTACCGCAAGGACTCCTCAGTAAAATGGAGTGGTAGAAAGAATGAACAAAATTGGTCAACAAATGGCTCGAGCTATGCTACATGAATCTTGAACTCTTACAACCTTCTGGGGTGAAGCTGCGTTTGTTGTCGTAATTATTATCAACCAAGCAAGTGTTCCGGTAAATAGCACTCAAACTCCACATGAACTTTGGTATGGTAAGACTCCTACTGTAAAATACTTTAAAGTTTTTGGAAGAAAATGTTATATCAAAAGGACTGATTAGAAACTTGGTAAGTTTGAGCCAACAGTAGATGAAGGTATTCTTCTTGGTTACTCTTCCTGAAGTAATGGATATAAATGTTATAATAAAAGACTTGGGAAAATTGTTGAAAGTATTGATGTTGTAGTTGATGAAGCATCCAAAAATCCAAAACAGATAAATACAGAAGATTATGAAAATGAAGATGATGGGGAGTATTTTCACATGATAAATCACAATGATATTGAAGAAACCAATGAAGCACCAGAAGAAGAGATAATAATAGAAGAAAAGACTACATCTAGGTATGTTCAAAAAAATCATCCAGAAACTCAAATTTTAGGGGTAAAAGAGGCAGGTGTCAAGAAGAACTATTACAGAAACCTCAAGCTATCTAGCATTACTATCCTCCACCGAACCTCAAAATGTAAATGAAGCATGCAAAGATGAATGTTGGGTCAAGGCCATGAATGAAGAACTTGAGAAAATTGAAAAGAACAATACTTGGGAATTAGTTCCTAGACCTCATGATAAAAATATTATAGGAACTAAATGGATATTCAAAAACAAGTTGAATGAAAATCGAGAAGTCATTAGAAGCAAGGCTAGACTTGTTTGTAAAGGGTATGCTCAACAAGAAGGTATATATTTTGAAGAAACTTTTGCACCTGTTGCTATACTTGAAGCCATAAGGATGTTTCTTGCTCTTTCTAGCTTTCAGAAATTTAAAGTATAGCAAAACTTGTATGCGGACTAAAAAAGGCTCTCTATGGTCTGAAACAGGCTCCAAGGGCATGGTATTACCGCCTTGACAAATATCTACACCAACAAGGTTTTTCAAAAGATTTAGCGGATAGCAATCTATAGACAAAGATTGAAACTGATAAATTGCTAATTATTGTTATTTATGTTGATGATATCATTTTTGGTAGCAATGAAGAATCCATGAGTCAGAATTTTGCTTCAGTAATGCAGCAAGAATTTGAAATGTCCTTGCTTGGTGAACTTACCCATTTTCTTGGTCTACAACTTCCACAAAATAAAGATGGTATTTTTCTTTCACAAACCAAATATCTCAAACAGATCTTGAAAAGGTACGGCATGGAAGATTCTAAACCTGTATGTACCCCAATGGTAACAAGATGCAGTCTCAGCTCAAATGATGAATCAATGGCAGTACATCAACCAACTTACAGATCCATGATTGGAAGTATGCTTTATCTAACAGGTACTCGACCTGACATCATGCATGCAGTAGGAATATTTGGAAGATTCCAAGCAAATCCAAATGAATCACACCTTCAGGAAGTCAAAATAATTTTCAAATATCTTCAAGGTACACAAAAATTTGGTTTATGGTATCCTACAGATACAGATCTCACTCTTCATGAATATACAGATGCAGATTGGGCAAGAAGTGTTGATGACATAAAAATCACTAGTGGTGGTGCATTCTACATGGGTTCTAGGTTAGTATCTTGGTTCAGCAAGAAACAAAGTTTAATTACGTTCTCTACAACTGAAGCAGAATATGTGGTTGGTGCATCTTGTTGCACACAACTACTTTGGATGATGCAAACCTTGCAAGACATTCAGATCACATGTACTCCACCCATCTCCATTCTATGTGATAATACAAGTGCCATCAGTATTTCAAAGAATCCAGTCATGCACTCCAAGACCAAGCACATACCCATCAAATACCATTTTCTATGTGAACAAGTGCTTGAACAAAAGGTCAAATTGGAGTATGTTCCCTCAAGAGAACAGGCTGTTGATATATTCACTAAACCACTGCCCAGAGAGACATTTTAATATCTCATACAGAAGCTGGGAGTAGTTGTTGCATTATCATGTTGTTAAATCTAATTTTTCAGAGAAAGGTTGTTATACACGTGTTTCATGAAGTATAGTCGCTTACACACATGAGCTTCTATGGGTCAAGAAGTGTATATGTGTTTCAGACAAGAAAAACAGTGGGGCAGGTTTTGATATGGGTGCTCTAATATTGATGATTAATTTCTATATGCTTTGTTCATTAATTTTATCTGACTGACATCATTGACCTGTTAATAATGCATAGGTAGCATAGGTTCAAGGGGAGAATTAGCCTTCATGTACATTCAACATTGTTGGCATTATGGTTGTTGAGTCCAACTATGGCTTCAGATATTTACACCATTTGTTGCTCAAATCATGTGAAAAGTCTAGGGTGTGATATGTCTTCTCATACATTTGAATGAGTCCTCTTGGACAATGGGATGGATGATGTAATATTGCTTGTTTCGGTCATGTATAAACAATTGGTATATCCCCACTTGGTTGGGAGATGGATGTATATCTGAGTCATTGGTGATAGGAAGGTCATCCTCACATAGTTGAGTTATAGAGTCATGTTATTCTTTTAGAAAATATTTTTGCAGACTTTTGCTTGTGCTCAAGGGGAGCATGGACGGTTTCAATGCATCTCAACATGTACAAAAGGGGGGCTCAATCAGAGAAGTTAGTATGTACTCAGGAGCATGAATATCATAATGTATGTCAAAGGGATAAAATATCTTGGTCCACCCTTTACCCTTGATGTCAAAGGGGGAGAGTGACTTGGTGTTGTTGTTGCCATCAAGTCCAAAGGGGGAGATTGTTGGAATTATGATATAGGTGATGTCCTTGATGGCAACTCACTCAGATGAAAGCTCATAGTACAGTAGATTAACGACAAAGAATTACAGATCAGATTACAAAGAATGAAGAAAGAGAGTTATACATAGGTTCACCTTGTCCAAGGAGCATATACACACAGGTTAACGAAACAAAAGGAGCGTGTATTGTATACACACACTCACAAGAGGAAAAGTGCGTACATGTTGGAAAACTAAGTTTTTGGTCCAAGGTACTTGATCTAAGGTATTTTGATCCAAGGTATTGGTCCAAGGTATTTGGTCCAAGGTATTGACCCTAGGTATTTGGTCCATGGTATTGGTCCTAAGTGGTTTTGGTCCATGGTATTGAGAAATGACTAAAACTATATAAGGAGGAGAAGATCATTAGGCCAAGGTGTGCATGTATCAAATATCTGAAGTGTGAGATCTAGGATGCAGGTTATTGGCTTATGGTACTTTGCTTGATCCAAACCAAGGATGAACCTTAGCGGTTGATGAGGGATAAGATCTAATGATGGATCAGGATCTTAAGGCTTGAAATGAATTATCATTATGTGGTTTGATCATGTATAGTTTAGATTTGATTAATATCGCATGTGTTATTATGTAAATGTTATGATCTGGGTATAACTGAAGTTTGGAATAGTTGCAAAATTATGAATTAATATTTGCAGATGTGTACACTGGTTGGCTTTGATAAAAGCGTGTATACACATTGGTTCATCATATGGAAATAGTGTATACCTTATGAAGTATGTTTCAGCTGTTTCTGTTTGCTGTTACAGAGTTCTGGGTTCTGCTTTGGGTTCTAGTGACTGTATTCTAATGACAGTGTTCTGAATGATCGGGTTGATTGAATGTGATTTTCTACAATGATGATGGGTTGTTAAGTGATTGATTGATTTAGTTGTGGTTGATTCAGAAAGTGATGATTGAGTTTCAGTGATTGATTGATGCAGATGTATTTGATGATTGTATTGCAATTATGATGTTGTTGATGGTTCCAGTATAAAAATTGGATGAAACGTGGCCTTTATATTGTGGTGTTATGTTCTAGGAGTATCTAGTCTGAAAATTCATGAAACATGGTCCCTGATAGAAGAGTGGAGTTTAATGTAGGCTGGCACCTATGTACTAGTAAACATATTGGCTAGTACAAGAGCTAGGGGGTTTAGATCCCTTCTAGTAGTAGCTGGAGAATGAGAGAAGGTTGTAGCCTTCTGAAGGTGGGTGCCTGCGTATTGGTATGAGCCTACATCAGTACAAGATTGTAAACATATTTTCTTATTATTAAAGAAGATAGAGACGACAACAACATGTGGTTTTTACCCACATTGGGTTTCCACCTTATATCTTGGTGTTCATGTGTGTTGCTTATGTGTAATGCTTTGTTCTATTTTTACTGCACAGTCTAATAAATATCTGATATACTGGTTAAAGTTCAATACGTGATAAACTATCTAAATCAAAAGTTCTCTACATATATGTTGGTTGCTTTAAGTACAGTCGTGTGTACACGCTAGTTAACTTAGCTGAAGTAGTGTATATAAATCTGTTTGGGAAATTAAATTATTGATCTGATAATACTAATTCAACCCTCTCTCAGTATTATTTCCAACAAATACTTGACATTCCTCAATGGAGAGTCTCTAGCTCCTATATAGGCTTCATACATACAATACCATGGATCTCTAATTACCATACATCCAATACAATGGGCTTATCACTTTATTCCCTAACTGCTTGTGGTCCCATGCATAATGTGGATTAACCACTTTATTTGTTAATTATGGCCCATTTATTCCCTCAGGTACCTCCCTTTGTACCCCATATTATCCCCCCTAGGTATACTACATTATGCCCCCCTTTAAACATGTTTTGTCCCCAAAACATGAGAAGAACACAAATAATAAGATCAACTCAAAAGAGTAGTCCACTCGTACCATGCGCGTGCATCTAGTCATCCTATAGAAAGATGAACACTCGATCTAGTCGGTGTCTCGCTCGGTTGAGATGGAAGTTGGTTATAGTAATTCCTCTACATTGATGTGTTGTGGGTGGATCATCACACCTCTCTATCTGTCGTCTAGGGCTTGTTGTTCTTGTTGCTAATTTGTTTCCACTTTGTTGGTTGTTGTCTTTCTTGGTGATGCAGGTAGTGATATTATGTTGAAGATTTAGCTAATGGAATAGCTTTCATTAATTCCTCTATTATTGGTGCCTAAGTGGTGTCAGGTTCTTTTTCTGGTACCTAGTTTGATGACTGTGTTTGGTTGTTGACCATAAAAGGCTCATCATCTAATGTGTCAGTGTCGTTAGAGTTTTGTGCTTCTGCCTCCACAATCTTTGAGTCTAGTTCTTAATGGAAATATCGTGCAATGTAATTTTCTTCTTTTTATACCAGAGATTCATGAATTTCTTCTGCACATTAATATTGGCAATACTCACAGATTCCATCCAAGGGTATCCCAAAACAACATCCACATTATCCATATATGAAGTATAAAAATTAGAATGCAACATATACTTATCCATAGAAATCTTCAAATTTTTATAAATTTGAACATCCTCATTATCAACTTGTGTTTTTGCAATATGTTTTGTTGGAACTTGTAATTTTTTTGCCACATTAACATTGATAGAATTATTCTTACAATTAGGACTGATAGACACAATGATCTTCTCCATATAAATACATCCATGAACCTATAATAAGGAGATATCAGTAGAAAAGAATCCTTTGTGTTTTTTATTTTCCTTCTTTCCATTATGATACCATTTTCGAAAAATAGTTTTTAAATTTCTTTAGGAGGACATATCTTCAAAAACTCACTGTCAATTGACTTCCAGTATATAGCAGCCTCATATTCCAAATAATACCCTAGGTAGATGCTTCAAACTAGTGGGCATTGAGACTTGCAAGTTTATATAAATTCTTCAATACCATCATCATGTCTTGTAAAAATAATCTCAGTAGAAGCCATGAAGTAGAATGAGGATTTTGAAAAAAATAAAAATTACCCACTTTATGCGGAAAATTTAAAATGGACACAACTTGGTCAATATGACTCAAAATCCTTATTATAACCTATTTTTGATAATGGAATGGCCATTCCGCATCTTCTTATATGATAGAAATCCTAATCTGTGCTTTCTGGAAACTTAGATTCACGATGCAATTGTCCTGTCGTCACAATTTTTTTTGAAAAGTGTTGATTTTAAATCAGTGATCTCTCCCTCGTCCAGACTTTGATTCAACCAATTTTTTTTTTCAATATGGGTGAGTTTTAAAGAGGATCTTAGATCTATAATCTATTTTCTGAATTTTTGTAAAAAAACCGTAAAAAAATATAGGAGAGTCATCATTCACAAATTGTCGTCAAACTTTTTTTTTTGCAACACAATTGATTTTAAATTAGTGATATCTCCCTCATTCAAACTCTAATTCAGCCGATTTGTTTTGTAAATTTAGGTATTTTTTCACAAGAAATCTAGATCTACTATTTTTTTCAAACTTTTTACCAAAATTTTCAGGTCTAATTTGCAAATTCACCGCCCAAAAAACCCCTGCAAAAAAATGAAAAAAAAATCTCCCCACTCTGCTCAAGAAAGTGCTTTGATATCACTTGTAGGATATCTGACCTGCAAATATATAACAATGAAAAATATGCCCAATAAATAACATGAAAAATGATAGAACTACAGATCTTTATTAATATCAAAACCCTTGAGGTAGGGTAACACCATACCACTACTCCTTAAGGAATGATATCACTCCACAAGCTAATGCATGTCAATACAAAAAAATACTCGAAATCCCTCAATGGAGAGTCTCTAGCCTCTATATAGGCTTCATGCATACAATACCATGGGTTAACCACTTTATTTGTTAATTATGGTCCATTTATTCCTTTGGGTACCTCCCTCTGTACCCCATATTATCCCCCTTAGGTATACTACAACCTCACACCAACTTTATGCAACTCTAATTTAGCAATGTCCCTAAATGTCTTAATAGGGATATGTTAATCATCATCATTTGGTTCAGATTATGTAACAATTTCTTCTTTAAGAATTTGATAATTTTCATACCATGATCTATTCCTATTATCCAACTTATATGTGGTATCAGAAAACAAGTTGGAATTTAG
Organism: Pinus taeda; assembly: GCA_000404065.3. Classification (NCBI taxonomy): domain Eukaryota; kingdom Viridiplantae; phylum Streptophyta; class Pinopsida; order Pinales; family Pinaceae; genus Pinus; species Pinus taeda. The sequence goes on from APFE031732121.1 coordinate 32,352, forward strand.
GTTTTTCGCATTAGGGTCTTTGCATGCTAGACTTGTTTCTACTTATGAGCTTTCTTGGGTGCCATTGCTAAAATTGTTATCATTATTAGTTGCCGAAATACAAATTTGTGGAGTAAACAACCTATAGTATTAGCAATAGCTTTCAGAAATTGATTAAAACCATAGTGTATTAATTTCTTTTTGAGAAAATAGAAAACCATAAAAACTCATTAATGTAAACTACTTGTAGGCATATTGGTGGAAGTGTTAAAATGATGGAAACTACTACAATTTATTCATTGAGAACATTCAAATTTAAATATTTGTTAATGTTTGATTCCTGGGATCTTATGATAACCTAACACATGATTATCTTTCATCACCAAATAGTTGAGTATTGAATGTGACTCACTTTATTGTGCAAACATTAAACATTTGATATGACATGACATGGTAGCTATGATGTGGAATTCATATGTTGATGCCACATATGAAAAGGATGCATGAAACAAGGTTATGACATGAAGGATATATTTGGTTCGCTAGGACAACAACTAATTAAAGGACCAAATGATTGTAGGTTCAAAGGAAATAAAGTTATGTGATGTATTCCTTCCAGTGGGAAATGATTTGGTAAATGAAACTTTATCCATCTTGTGATGTGGGGAAGTTTGTCACATACCAGATACATTTATTGTATCACTTAGATTGTGATCACTGTAAAAATTCATGAATGTTACCAACAGACAGTCAACCAATAGATGAGAAACAATCTACAACAAGTAATAAGAAATAGAACAATCATTACTTGACATATATGTTTATCATATCATTGGAGATGTGAGGTTTGTAACTACTTACATGTTTTTATTTGATGGGTGATCATCCATTAGATGAAGAAAGATGTATGTCAAATCATGGTGATTGTTACTTAAAGTTTATGTTTATCAAATCACTTGGTGTTGAATGTTAAAACCTTATGCACATATTTCCAATGAGTGGCAATCCGATAGATGGAAATTTTTTACATTATCTTATAAATGACCAAATGATCGTTAATGTTTTTCGACAATAGAAGTATTGGGTGGAATTTTAGTAATTTTGTTTGAAGCAGGGGTCTCATTCTAGTTCTAATAATATTTTGATATTTTAAAAAAAAATTAGGGCTTAGATACAAACGATATTCACATGGGAAATTTTGAAAATCAAGGGTTCCTACTATCACTAGTTACAAAGTGGAAGTAATGGGGGTTGTTGTTAACTACAAAAATTGACAAAACACTGGGTGAAACATTTATATCTATTATTATGAAAAGATATATAAATAAAAATTAACATAAACAAGATTTTATTTCACAATTTTCACACATAAATATAAATTTGTCTTTAAGTGTCTGATTATTACAGATTGGGAAATCCATTTCTAGTACTTGTGTCATTTGAAACTTTATTCAAGAGAATAAGGTGATGGAGTTAATTTTGTTTCAAAGAGTGACTATTTTAGAATGTAGTCAAGATTGGGATGATAGGGTGAAATTTTTATATAAGAAGATGTCCATGAGATGCAATTAATATAGCTCATATTTCTTGTGACTAAGAATTACTTCACTTCGTGTGAGTGTTTATAGCCCCAACAATAGTGCTTTAGTATAACACATACATTGACCTACGTCTAGCAAGTATCTATAGCCCTAACGAGATTGTATACACTTCACACATTTTTGTGCTTTCAACTTCCTATAATAGATTTAAGTTCATTTTTTTTACCTATAAATATTTAAAATTTCTTTTTATTTGCAATTTAGGTGGATAGGAAGCAAGGTGATATGAAATTTATATTAATGTAATGCATCATCAAAAAATATAAATCTTTAGCCTTGACATCTTACTTCTCAACCATTCCTAGTAGTCACATATTTTAATTTGAGGTGAATGGTATTCTCATAAGAATAGTCTTCAAAACAAATCGTTGAATATCAATTTTCAAATAAATGATTGAATAGACACAAAATATTTATTCATCGTAATCATATGTTATTCATTGAAAAGTGATAATCCATATTTTAGTTGAAATAGAATAAATTGCCAGTAAATATGTATGATAAAGGTATGTTTTCCCCAATGTGAAACCAAATCATAATAGTTGACACTAATAAGGATTTACAAAGTTCTAAGGAAGGTTTATTTACAAGAAAATAAATTAAGAGAAACTATATACATATTTATAAGGGATTATCCATATGGATTTATTTTAGAATTTGGCCATTCATGGGAAGATTTTCTTTCTCTGTGTTAAATGATTGTAGGATATAAGTGGAAGGGCCAACCTTTTGAAAGATCTGAAAAGGACCAAGCTAGATTTTTTGAAAATTAATATGTTTTCCCTTTTTTTCATCGGTCTTGTCCCATTTCAAAACAAGATACCCAATTTTAATTTTGTTTTGTTGATTGAGTAGTTATCAAACCAATTTTTTTGGTGGCTGGAAAATGTTTGTTGATATTTTCCCTTGATTTCTTCTAATTTAAGTGATTCCTCGAGAGTTGCTTCATTTTGGAATAGGGTTCCTTGTGGATTGATTGGGATATCTGAACCGATGGTAAAACCACATTTGATGCAAGGATATATTCCTTGTGATAAACAAGGAAGTATGGTGAGTTACAAGTTACCCTACCAGCCCATACTGCATTGACTAAGGACTTATGCCAATTCTTTTGGCTATATAAAATGGTTTTACTAATAATATTAAGAAGGTTTTTATTAATGGACTCCACCATACCATACCCTTGTAGGTAATAATTGGTAGAATACGTAATTTTAATGTTATTTTTTAAAGAAAGCCAATCACTTGGGTAGATTAAAAATAAGTGGCATTGCAAAATATCAATGTTTTCAAGAGGCTAAACCTAGTAATAATAATTTTTTTGGTGAAGGATATTACCTATTATGAACTTATTGTTCTTAAAGATATGGCTCCACCCATTTGGTGAAATAGTCTATAGTTTTCAAAATGTATTTGTGCTATTTTGAAGAGTTTGGTGTGATCTCACTAATAACGTCCAACCCCCATTGATCAAAAGGTTCTTCAATGATGATTGAATTAATTTGAAAAATATGTTTATTTTCTCTTCCAACTGAATTATAGAAAATCTTACACTTTCTAGCATTGTCAGGCCTAAGAATTATCATGTTTTTTCCATTATAATGCCCTATTTTGATCCCCTATTTTCCCTTTTTCGATCCTTCTACTCTCAATCCTCACCCCGGTTTTTATGTAACAGTGGGAAAGTGTGCTAGTAGATATATTTTTAAAATTTGAAAGGTAAATATCTAGCCACGCCACAAACTCCTTCATTCAAATGCATATTTAAGGCTTAATTTTTATTATAAAGGTTGCTACAATGGTGCACATGTCCTCTACCCTCTTACTTGGTCCTACAACCAAAGGAGGAAGTGATATGTACGATTCATGGATATAAATATCATCATGTGGACTTGTTTGAGTGGATGGCTTGGACACAACACTCTGTCAAAGTCTTCAACAACAAGAAAGGTCAAGCACACACAACAATATTACAATTAGTTCATGGCTAAGGAAGAAAGAACTACTCTCCAAGTTCTTCTTATATCAAATCTATAATCCCATTGATTAGTTCATGGTTAAACCATACTTCGTTTTACTCGTTTTGTTTTGTAATCGATTTGGCTAGTTAAGAGCGTGATATGCTATTGTAAAACTTATAAAAGGCAAGCCATGACCCTATGCCTAGTTAGTGATACTATCATAACTCCATGGTGTTGGTTTAAAATTTTGTGTTTCACTTCCATTGGTCGATTAGACCCTCATATTTTTACCTATGATGTAAAATAATGTGTAATGTTTTAATATAAGGATCATTTTCCAAGTTCTATGTTCAATCATGCATGCATTTGATGTTTAATCACTACTCTACGACATAAATATTTTATAGGAGGCACAAGATGGTTGGTTAGCCCTGAAAATCTTGCTCATTTCCCTCCTTATTTTTCATTTATTTGAAATGGTTATAAATTTTCTAATTAGTGTTTTATATATTACTATTTGGTATGCTAATCTCTATGTTTGCTCTCATATCTGGAGGTTTCTTTTGTCGAAGTTATTTACTCTGCTTCTCTCATATATATTCCTTCATTTTATAATCATTTCACATTTACAAATTTGGAATCATCATAGTTGTAAGCATGATAAGTTTTTATGTTGAAAATTATACATATGGTTCATTTTTATAATTTATAATTGTGTGGATGACATTCATATGTTACGCCAAGATTTATTTTCACATATTGTGGTGATTTAACCAACCAATACTTTGTTTCATGATTTCTTTTCTAGGAATTCAATCTTTGGTTTTGGTCTAGAGAATTCTATTGAGTGGTAATACAAAGTTACATTAGATCCAACAATATCTACAGTTATTTGTGAGGTTGTGACACAAGAGCAATAGATCTATTGAAATATGACATCCTTTGTTGAGTCACAATACAAATGCAACAAGTCTATTGAAATATGGTCAATTGGACCTAAACAATTTATAAATCAATTTGTATTAGGTTCATTGGACCTAAACAAGTTATAACTCGATTTGTATCAGGTCCATTGGACCTAAACTCTATTGTTGAATGGTAATATGAGTTGTAAATATTTTCAATGTGATATGGAGTTATTGGTTTCTCCTCCTTTAATGTGACCTGGAGGTATACTGTCTTATCTCCTTTGATTTCACACAGAGGTAGTTGCTTATAGGATTGAGTATAGATTGAATTTGGGTGTTTTGCATTGCATGTGAGAAAATCAATCTTAAATTGTTTTTGACAGTGTGTGAATTGTCCATGATTTCAAGGCTATTTTTCTCCTTTTCTCATTGAGAGAACATTTACATTGAAGTTGCTCAATTTAGTTAAAAATCATTTCTCAGATTTCCAATTTATTAGTAGAGAGGTTTTCTCTTTAAAAATTTCCATTTGATTGCAAAAATAAGACAAGAAGTATGATCATTATTTATAGGAACATGAGGAGTGCTAATAGATAGGTTAGAATAAGTATTTGTTTTAAAGGATTCTAGGGTCTTCTTCAGGCATATACAGTGTTGTATCTCAAATTATACATACACAATATTGACATGATAATGTTGGGTTATTTGGAAAACATATACTACAACCAAAATTATCACATTGTTGTCGGGGAGGCGCTCAAGATAAGGCTCTTGTAAATTTTCAAAGTGAATTCTTTCAACATTAGAGCTAAGTGTTACACTGTATTTTGTCACACCTCCTGCACTTTCTTGTGACATACCTAGAAATGCTCGAAAGATGACCATAATGTAGTGTATTCACTCATATATGCAGTTCAAATCCTCCCCAAGACATTGATTGGAAAATGCCTTGAGCTTCCCCTGAAGGAAATGGATCTTAAACCCTAATTTGAGAATCATTGCTCTTATGAGGCTAAAAAATGTGATGATTGCATGTTGCACTATGAAATACCTGCGATGCCATCACTTCGTTTACTTGTATACTCACGATGATCCCAAAAAGGTAATTTTCCCAAAGAGGATGAGAAGCTTCATGATCTAAAAGCTTCTAGAGCAATGAGATGGAGGTTGTTTGATGTAGATGAGGTCGAATTCTCCCAACTTGGCCTCTTGGTCTTATCCCTATGAGCTACCTTCTTGAGATGAGGGCTTACTCCTATCTTTGGAGAGATCCTAACTCCCTTTCCAAACCAATATTTTTAGCCTCTCCCAATCCCAAATGGTTGGTCAGGTTAGAGGTGAGGTTGGTCTATATCCATTTGCACCCCTATGCTGAGCTTGTGCCCAGAGGCTATTCATTAGACTTGGAGAAGTAGTGTTTGGAGAGTTTCTTAGCTTGGAATTGGATTACCACTTAAGGAGATCCTTCCAACATCAAGGCTATGGTTGTAAGCTTAGCTTTATTCCTTAAATAATATACAACTTCTAGTTCATCTTCCCAAAATATATATGGTCATATATCTATTAGCTTGGCATTCCTTGATTAGTTAAGTAGGTTGTTATTGGATTTTCTATTGGTTTTGGCATGCTTTGTTGTCTCTTGATCACTTGTGCAGGTACATAAGCATTGAAAGTAGCAGGAACAAGTCCATGACACAAGCAGTTCGAGGCCCTTGACAAAGGAAATCGGAATAGCATCAAAATGAGGTAGGTCATCTCTTTCGTTATACTTTTTAATTATAACCTAGGAAGATGTCTAGTTGATTGTCACTTCAGTTGCTAGATCCACTCATTGGGCTAGAGGGATCGTCTCTGTCTTTAGAGAGGATTAACCTTGTCAACAAAATGGTGACTCCATTGGGGAGCCTATGACCCTTTCCTTCCATTCCTTCACCTTGTCTTTTGACGAGTTTGATCAACCATTCATTTTTATACTTCATTTCTTGTATGTAGTCAGTGTCACTTCCTGGTAGATGGCTAAAGGTTGTTAATTTGAGCTGTTCTTGAAGATTTTGAGTTTCTTCTTTGTTTTTCTTGACCATTGTGGGTTTGACCCTAACACTCGTGATGATATCATGGTTTGTTGATTACAGTGGCGATGATCACTACTTTCCTCCTGACAGGTGCAATGATTTGTGAAAATTAATAAATTCTGGGTTTCTCTTATTATTTTCAATTTTGTTTACCTTCTCCTGATGATTTACCAATGTGATTTTGGTTTACTCTTTTATTGTTTGATTTTAATCACTTTTGAACTTGGTTTGAGTGTGCTTGAAGTTTTATTAGCCTTTTAGGGTTTCTAGGTCTTCTAGGTCAACCTGCGTCCACTCGTTGGTCTTCTCATCAGAGATCAATTGCCTGTTTTAAAGAGTCTTTGTGTGTTCAGACATCCATTGTAGATCACTTTTGGTTCTTGTATCTTAAGTTGTCTTCATTAGTAGATCTTGTGAAAGTCACTTAAGCTCTGTTTGAAAAACAATAGATTACAAATTGATTGTCTCATTTGAATCAAAAGGAAGTGTTTGCTTTGAGTTTTGTGTTTCGAAGAGTGAAATGAAAGTGTTTCTTTTTTCATAGTCTTCGAAGCATTTTGAGTTGAATTCAAATCATTGATATGAAATAGATTTTAATATTTTTTGGCTTGCTTGCATTCTCTTTTACTTTTGCACTATATTACATTAGTTGCATTTTGAAAAGAGAAAAAATCATTATTATATCTTAAGGAAATTTTGCTTTAAGGTTTGTTTTGGCATTGCATTTCATATGAAAGATTAGATTTCATATTTTGTATTTAGTGTTTGGAGATTGTCATGGATGCACTTTTTCATTTGGTTCGATGCATGATTTAAGTGATCTTCTTCCCTACATAGGTAGCTTTCATCGAATTGAAGGATTTCATTTCATCATCTAGTTTGAATTTTAGGAACAGGTAACATTGTTAAGGCCTTGAGACTGAAACATAATTCTAAGATCAACTTAAAAACCTATCAATTAATCTAAGGAGAATTTGAAACATTAACATTCATATTTAGTGTCTAGGCTAGAGACGTGTTTTAGCATCTTTAAAATTTAGCAGTTGTCATTCGTTTCGGCATTAGATAGTGCTAGAACGGACTTTTGCTCCCTGTACCGTCATATAAAGGGAGACCTTCATAGGTTGCAAACCTTTATCCATAGGAAGCCGAGTCTGCCGCCCCGTAAACATGATACACCAAACACAACATTCAGGGAGATTGCCTGCACGTACGTCAAGTCCTTGGTAAATTTATTTGTTGAGGTGTATATTGTGGTTCAAGGTTACTTGGTACTCCTTTTGCCAGATTTACCAAAGTAGTCATTTCGATCTTTTTTGACTCAAATTTGAAGAGATCATCGAGCACTTTTTCTTTCAAGCTCGCTAAACTAATGAAAGCAACTAGAGTCACATTTTCACCCTTTTATCGAATCTTAAAACATGAAAAGGCAATTTTTTGTTTCAAATTCTAAAATTAATTGACCGTGGAACAACATCCTTCCTCTGGAAATACTCCTTACTAGATCTTAGGTTGAGACCAATGACAACATTTCTTTAGTACCAATGAAGGAAACACCTTTGGTGGGAATCCTAGTCCTTTTCCTTCTTTTGGAAATACTGGTGCTCCCTATATGGCAATGTTGTCCCTTCCTGCATTGACCATTGGTTAACCGGTTTGGTTGTTTTCAACCTCAGTAGTCCCAAGTGTCCAAAATGCTTTTCAACCAAGTTCTCCTCCACCTAAACAACATCAACCTCATGCTGATCAAAAAGTTGAACCCTCCCTTCTTCACTTGGTTCTTCACCCTGTTCTCTTCGCTTGTTGAAAGTCTGGATTCCAGTAACCAAGAAGATAAGAAGAAGAAGAAGAGGACGAAGAAGAATAAGCAAAATAATCAAGGGGGAAACCAAGCAACCATTGCTACGGATGCAAATGATGTAGGAAAATCTTCCAACCAGCCCTGGAAAGTAAAATTACCTTACATGTTATGTAAGGGGGACCACTTTCTTCGGAATTGTCTTGGTATTCCCAAGGTCTTAGAAGTGCGGTCCATAGGTTCACATCAACCTTTGTCTTCAGCCTCTGGAAATAATGTTGGTGATAAACCCTCAAATAGTAGTAGTAAAGCTCATCGGAAAAAGGGAATAGTCAAATTTACTTGTAATTTGTGTGAAGTTGATCATCCCATTCACCTTTTTCCTCTTATGGATGAAGCTTCCAAAGAGTTGGAAAACTTTACATCTTCTCAACCTCTTCTTTCAACTAGGTATCGAAAGCTTTCCCATGATCCTTCACTAGTTGATCTAGTGATTGACCAAAAGTCATCTTTGGTCAAACTTGATCTCTCTAAAAGTGAGTCTTGTGAGTCTGTTCTTGACCAGCCATTGGTTGAGAAAATGGTATACTTGACTCCACCTTCAAGTAACTATACCTTTTCGGTAGAGAGTGAGCCTCATACTACTCAATTTCTTCTGGTTTCTTCAATTTCGAATGAAATGGAGGGAAATACTCCCATTCCCAAGGTGCATGAGAGTAGTTCTCATGTTCACATAGAGCAAGAGGGCAACTCTCATGTTCTTACGACACCCCATTCGAGTAGTTTAGTCATTTCTTTTGATTGGGGTCGACTGGTAGGATATCGCCTTCCGTATTATATGCCTTTCCATATTATAGTACAGGCTTACCATATGGACGTACCTAGCTTAGTTATAGATGAGGGCACATCTGTTAGCATCATGTCCTCAACTTCTTGGAAAGATATAGGTTCTCCTCATCTTGTCCCTATCACCCATAATATTTTAGCTTTTAACAGAGGAATCGGTCAATTGTTAGGGATCCTTCCCAAGTTGCCTATTACTTTGGGAGGAAAGACTATCTCTATAGATGTGATGGTTATCCAAGGCCTGTTGGATTTTAATATACTCCTTGGTCATGACTATGTTTATGTCATGGGAGCTCTTGTATCTTCTCTCTTTCAAGTGATGTGTTTCTCGCATAAAGGAAGCATTGCGACCATTGATCAACTTACATTCATTGGTCCTAAATCAGTTCCCACTCAACCATCATCCCTAAAGGGTTCTTATGTTCAAGCGGTATCACCCTCACCACAGGTTAATTACTTGGCCACCTGTTCCATTCCCACATTCGCTGATGATCTAGTAGGTGATGTAGTACACCATGTACTGGGGATATTGGAGCTCGATTTTTCCTTTAGACCCTGGAAATGTATCCCTTCCAGAGTGTTGTTCTCCCATATGAAAAGAAACTCTTGGAAGCCATAGCCTCTTTTGGTCTGTGATAAAGAGGGCTAGAGCAAAGTTCCTTGTCTATGTCAACCTCGTTAAAAAATGAATTAGGTCTCCATGAGTAGAGTTATTTTACTTATGTCAAGATCGTTAAAAAATGAAACAAATCCCCTTCCAATTCGAGTCTTTGGTTAAATCTCATAAAATCGCAGTCGAGTCTTTCACTTGTTCTCATAAGTGAATCTTCATTCCATCCATTTAGCTGAATGAAATGAAGCTTGAGGGGCATGTACCTCGAATTGAGTCATTATGCTAGGGGCATGGAAAGTTATCTCAACCATAGTTTATCTTTATTTCAAGCTTATATAAAACTAAAACCAAATCCAAGCATAGTTTTTCTCATGTTTTAAGCTTGTGAAAAATAAAACATCTCAAGAATAGTTTATCTTTGTTTCAAGATTGTGTAAAAATGAAACCAAATCCAAGCATAGTTTTTCTCATGTTTTAAGCTTGTGAAAAATAAAACCATCTTCAAATATACTCAAGCATAGTTTGTCTTCATTTTAAGCTTGTGTAAAAATGAAACCATTCCCAATTTACATCTCGTGACTGTTGTTTTTATCAGTCGATTTTTGTCAGATGAGCCTTGGTTCTTTCACTCCATCGTCACCATCTCTTTGGCCAATCATACACTTTCACTTGGTTGTTTTACCCTTTCCAAAGGAACATCTGCGATGAGTGGTCTTATTAGCCAACCTCTTGACAATTACATGTTTTGAGTAGTTCCATCATTAAAGAATTCAAACTTCTGTGATCCATAATCTTGCTTGTGAGAATAATTTCGGCAAAATCACATAAAAAATCATTTGTCGATGCTGGTTTGTTCGAAACGCGTTGAAAAATGATTTTTTATGTGATTTTGCTGAAATCATTCTCACAAACAGTTCCATCATTACCAGAACTAGTTGTTATCATTTTATACCACTCATTCCTCCAGGTGGAGTCCCCTTTCAGCTCTTTTCAGACACCAAAAATATGAAAAGATTGTCGAGTATTTGTCTTTTAGAATTCGTTAAATTAAATGAATTAACGTCACCTTAGTATATGTTTACCCCTTTTCTAGGCTAAGGTTGACTATTTTATGAAAAAGGTACACCTTTATGATGGAGTTTTCTTTTTCATCACTTTTTCAAAATCTCTAAATATGAAAAAGATACGAGTTATTATTACATGGGAGTCATTAAAATTTTACGACGAAAGACTCATCATCATGATGAGACCGATTTTCTCCTTCCTAGGACTTGTAAAACTTACTAGGATGGATTCATCTGAAGGGTGAACTTATACGAAAAGCATATGGTATCCTCTTCAAGCTTGTGTAAAAATAAAGTGGTACTCTCTAGCAATAGTGGGGAAAAGTGAAGATGAAACATCTTTTGTATTGGTAGCATGTCTTTCTTGAACATGACACTCATCTATTTCTCGTGTAGGGTTTGGGATATCCTCAATTAGTCACTTTTTCTTTTGGGTTTGGGTGATCCATTTTTTCCTCTCATTTGACTATTCCACCTCGTCATTATGACCCTTGGTCCTATGTTGAGTCTAATGTTGCCACACTCCAGAGTCATGTCGCCAATATGTTCAAGAGAAGTCCAATCTCCAATTATTTACCTATATATAGTTTGAGTCATTGTTACAGTATTGAAGCTTATTCCACTTTGTTCCTCGTTTCATCTTGATGATGGGGGAATCATCATGTCCCTCTTTCAATGGGTTACTTTCTGTTGAATTCAGCTTGTTATCCGAGAAGATGACTTAGAAACTCCCTCTCAGTACCTTAGAGCTTGCATGCCTTAATGGAAAGTTCTTCACATCTAATGACATGTTATATATCTGATCTAAAAATATATGAAAAATAGATATAAATCCATGAATAAAAAGATCTGAATATAGAATAGAAATGCTTCTTTATTGATCAAACCCTTAAGGTAGGGAAACACCATACATTCACTCCTTAAGGAATGAGAACACTCCACAAGCCATATGCTTGTTCATACAATATTCCTTGACATCTCTCTGTTAGGATATTCCGACACATAGGAATAGTTAAGTTCAACTTGGTCTAGTATAGAGTTAGGTTAGCGTTAGGTAAAGTGTGTTTCTTTACCGTTGTACATTTTGTAACTTACAATCCGACGGTCACGATATGTAGTGATCCGACGGTTCATCCTCTCCTCGGTATTACCGACACTTGATCCGTGGCTTGACACCCGATTGGTCCATGAATTCTATTTAAAGCGCATGGAGGGTCATTTGTAGGTTAACCGTGCATGAGAGAAGCTTATGTAATTTTCATTCTTTTATTAATAAATTGCCTGTAGTAGCCACGTTGGCGCAGGCCGTGGACTGGTTCCCT
>APFE031732126.1:0-98353 GCA_000404065.3 Pinus taeda
AGAGATGATCAACTTCACTATCCCATGATTGGATGAGGGACGGACACTCCAAACCCGAACTAGATGTAGGAGAGGTGCATGAAGACAGACATGTTGTAACAAACTCATGGATTTGATCATTAGCGAAAATCTAAAATTTTGAAATATCATACCTCGAACAATAAATATTCTTTACACGGGGATCCACGTCAAGTGCAACCATGCAGATAGACGGATTGTGTGTGAGAAATGATATTTGATTTGGTTTGATGGGCTTACCAAAGTCACGAGGTCCTAACATAACCATCAATGAATGTTGAAGTGCCTTGACTCCCTCGCATGTACCAAAACTTTCTAGAATTGAAAAATTGCAATTTGGGATGTGAATTAGATCATGCATGGCTTGAGGATGGCTATTGTTACTGATTTCAAAACTTCTCTTAGGATGACAACCATCTCTATCATAGGCTTCATCAAAATTTTCAGCAAGCTGACTTGAAGAGTTGTCTTCATGCAACACACAAGATGATGATGAGTGGGAAGAGTCTTGTGTATTGAAACTATTTTCATCATGGAAAACCTCATTGCATTGTGTCGATTAAGGAGATAACTTAGAAGATAAAGAAGCAAGAGAATGCGAAGTGGCTCTGACACATGTTGATGTGATGTGAATGATAGGACACACAAGCAAGTGAGGTGCAGAGGAAGCTTCGATATGGATGTCTGCTTTGACCGATGTGCATTCCAAATCTGAGTTAGAGTGTACATGAGATGACAATAGATCATATGATGTGGTTGGGTGTTCATCACAACATACAGAAGCATGGGAGTAATGACAACCCAAGACTGGAGGTTGATCAAAATAATTGATTATGCATGATGTTTCACCAAGATTTGTAGATCAAGGATCGATCAAGAATGGAAGCTCAATGTTTTGAGAGGAATTGATTGTTTCTTCACCATCCTACTCCTCCACTTGTATGATAAGACTGCCTTGCACATGACTGCAACTTGAGCCAACAACTCGAGAATCAAGAGAGTGCGCGTAACTAGCTTGTGAAGTAGATGCCTCAAGCGAGCCATGGTGCAAGGAGTCATGGCTTGTAGATGATGGAGGATGGTAGAGATGCAGATTAGACTCAAGACTTGGGTTAGGAATGGTGATGTCCTCTGGCAGAATGGAGGGATGAGTTTTTGCCATAGGCTTTCCAAACCATTCTGGAATTTCCTCCCTTGGCGCAAGAGACATTTGAGTAGATGGATTAAGAACATGTTGCGCAGATTTCTTAGCTTTGCAACCGCCACGAGGGGGCACCCTCTTTGAGACATGAGGTGTCTCGTGATCCACAAGAGTTGAGGAAGAAGGGAAATCAGGAGGTTCACCATTTCGGGAGACATGAAACAAGCGTTTCATCTCTTCGCTCATGAAGTCAAGGTCCACAAACTACTCAGGAATTTTGTGACATAGGTGAAGGAAGCGGGTAGCAAAGTCCTCAACTGATTCACGAAGATTCATTCTTAAATGGGAGATTCTTTCATAGACATCTTGGTGTTCGCACTCACCAAAGGATTGATGAAGCTCCTTGAAGAAAGTGAGAAGGGAATGGATAGAAGAAAGTGGTAGGGTATGACACCAACGATTTTCACGACCTTCAAGGGTGAGGCAGAAGAGTACGCAAACAAGCTCATCGCTATCGATTCCTCGAGATTCATAGAAATGAAGAAAATCAGAAATGTGCTCGGTTATAGACATTCTATCCTCACTATCAAACTTCAACAAGGACAAGTGATCGAGAAGCTCATCGGGGATTGATAACTCATTAAGGGAGAAATGAGTGAAACACCCCGAGAGCATGAAATGTGTATTATTCATTAGGTAAGAGATTCAACCCAGATGTATGGGCTCAACTTTTCATCTGGCATTCCTTCTAGCACCAAAATATGAACGGTGTTGGATCTGCCAACATCAAGGTATCACCCCAGTATGAAGTCCCAACTAGACCTCACAGCATTTGGTGTGGGAATCCCATTTGATATAATGGCCTGGTTGCCATTATCTTAAGGATTTTCCTCAACTCTTGCTTGTCAGCACAAGAGAGTGGTTTAATTTGTCTTCAAGAAGTGAGGTCTGCATGTTTGGTGAGTGTAAGTGTCACTTGTGTCAATGGTTCTTTCACTATCGAGAGAGAGGGTGAGAGTGAGTTCCAGGTCGATTGGGAGTAGTCCCAACACTACTAGGAACACACAACACAATAGGACAGACATAGCTTCCAGAGGATAAATCCACATGGATGTGGTAGTCACAATACATAAGGTAAGATAACATGTAGAGTGCTCAAAAGATCAGTTTGAATGAGTGCAATGGTTGTTACAGCAAGTTTCATGTGAAAGGTCTGTTTGATGTCCGGGAGAGTAGTCTACACGGGGGAGACAGTGTTAACAACATATACAACACATTTCCATTAATAGATTATGTATTACAATAAGTGAAATAGTTCACATGTAGAACACAAGTTAAAGTAACATTCATCACAAGTGTTAGAGATTAGTCTTACAATAGTTACAATACATGTTTGAAAACATGTTAGCCTTTTGGCAGGCTTCTGAATTAAGCAAAAATTCCAAGACACATCATTACACCATATATCACTAACCCGAAGTGTGGGATGTTGGAGCCACTACTTACTCCTCAAATAAAATATTACATACTCTCTTGGCTATGTGGGAGGAGCTGAGGTGAAAAGTCCTTTGCATGTACAAATGAGGGGGTATTTATAGCCAAGGGTGAACACTGACCCTTGTGGTTGTTCGACTACCCTCATGACTATTTGACTTCCATGACTTTTCGAATTTACATGACTTTTTGTACAAGAAGTGGGTCTCTTGGAATTCCACGTTACATTACATTGATTGACAACATAGCCCATAGTGGAGATGTGGGCAACATGACTCATGACATGACTCGACATGACAGTGTTGGTACATTTGTGCTGCTGTTGGAGTGCATGTCGAGCTACAGTGTTGTTGGATGATGGATGTCTTCATGGTGTATCACAGTTTCACCTCCACACGACAAAGTGCATGGAGTCTTCAATGGTCTTTGGTTCGCTTGATGATGCTTAGGCATGTTGCTCCTTTCTTGCATGTTGGAAGGCTTGACAGTATCATCTATTCATGAAAGGTGCATGTTCGTCCGTTCATCCATTCGTAAGCACATCTTACATGTTTTCTCGTCCTTCCGTCTGAGAACATATCTTTGCATGATCATCAGTTGGTGAGCACATCTCTTCGCAAGCATCATTCATTCATCCGTTGGTGAACCTTTCCTTATACATGTGCTCCCTTCATTCATCCCATTCATCGTCTTGCCATGCTTTTTAGCGTACCTATACCTGTAATCACTCATGACGAGACAACACCAAATCCAAAACCTCCTAGTCTACCACAACACATGATGATTTTGGCTGTAGGTGACTGGGAAAGGCAGAAAGGTTGTGAAGTGGGATGATGGCTCCAGGCACTGCTGATGAAAAATGTGCAAGAGTCACTGAGTGATGAAGATGGAAAATCCAAGTCGACAGTGACTGTCTATGAGGTCTAGCTCGGCTGGAAGGCAAAATTGAACAAATTTTGGGAGGGACAATCCGAGTTGCAGGAAGGAAATGTAGGCAGGATTTGCAGAGTTTCTAAAATGAGGGGACAGCAGGGGCTAGAAGGCCAAATTTGCGCAAATTTCTAGAGGAACAAGCTAGGCTGCAAGGAGGGTTAACAGGCAGAGATTGCATGGTTTTTGGGAGGAACTTCCAGGGATTCTGGTAGGATAGTTTTTGGGAGGAACTTCCCAGGAGTTTGGCAGCCAAAACTGCACAATTCCCAAAGGGAACTAGCATTTGGCTACTGGGATTGCTGGAAGCCAAAACTATGCAATTCCCAGAGGGAACTGGCATTTGGCTGTTGGGGTCACTCAAAGCCAAAACTGCGCAATTCCCAGAGGGAACTGGCATTTGGCTGCTGGGGCCACTAGCAGCCAAAACTGCACAATTACCAGAGGGGATTGGTAGATGGCTGCCAGGAGCTTCTGATAGAGGAAATTGTATTGAGGCTAGGAGGACGGCCTACTGATCATCTCTACACAATTTCCGAGCTGTGTGGACTAGTGGGTAGCAAAAGGCCTACTCATGAAAACTGTGCAATTTCTTGGATGAGCAATCGCTCAACTACTGGGATGACTGACTGGGAAAACTGTGAAATTTTCTGAGGGAGATAGGGACGAGAACTTGGTGTCCGTCTAGCCTATCTGCACAATTTCCTCAGTCAGTTGAGCAAGTAAGTTCAGTGACCTCTACGTAATTTTTGAGGGGATTCAATCTCGGTGTGATTGTCAGGTCAGACTATTTGGGTGGTCAGTATGAAAGTGGATTGAATTGCTTGCGGGTAGCGCATTTTGAAAAGACTTGCTTGATAGTTTTGCATTGTTCTGGTTGACAGTCGATCAATTTGATGGAGGGGTTATGGTCCAACTGTTAGAGGAGATTTTGGTCGTCAAAACTTCAGAAAAAATGACTAAGTGTGTGAATGATCGAAATATGCATAGGTGATCATGCAAACACACACTCACATGACTCGACGATGAAACAACTCAAACCATCTAGACACACATGTTCAACATGACTAACCGACATGAAAGTGACAAGCGTGAGACTCACGATTGACCGTTCATTGATCGAGACGATGCTTGCGCAATAGTGAAAGTGACTTTGTGTGAGTGTGATATATGCTTTCATAGTGAACACAAAAAGCATATATGAAGCAAAGACTTTGAGCATAACTAGAACATGGTCACACGCATGACTTAGACACCAACATGCCGAAACTTGAATGAAATGAACAAGCAAGGCGAATGTAAGGAGTCACACAAGCTCATGGAGTGAACCCAAGTGTGTGCAGTCATCAATTGAAACTCCCAAGGGAGGCTCTGAAATTGGGTGCAAGCCAAAATTTTGGAGGGTGGTTGTAGTCGCTACAACACTCTGCAAATAATGGGTGCAAATTAATTTTAACTTTTAAGCCTTAGTGTCTACACCTTATGAGATAGATAGTTATCATAAGAGGCACTTATTCACCAAATTAATTAAATGCAAAACAAAAAAATTTCAAAGTATCAACTATCATTTTTTAAGGTATATTTTTTTGTGGAAACAATGTAACTATAGTGAGTTTCTAATATAAAATTTTCATAACATTGCATGACGAGGAAAAGAAAAATCATTAAATCAATTCCTTGTGATAATATGATATCTTTGTTTGGAAGAACATTTCAGAATTTTTCCTCCTTCAACACCATGTTGAAATCACACATAACACGTATAAGCTATTTGAAACCCTTTATAGCAACTTTTATATACATAAATAAGATAGAGGTTCATATTCATCGTCTTATTACGCCAAGAGAGAGGGAAATCGACCTACCATGTTTTAATTAGAGTTTCTTTTTTTATCCTTTTCTCTTTGCTTTCAAGAGGAGGACTCCGTTGATGCAACTAAAATCATAGCACCAACATTGGGGATAACCACCCAGTCTAGACCTTAGTACGGCTCTTTTTCTGTTTGGTGTGGTGGCTCTGACATGATAAATATGGGACCATTTTCCCTTAATGAATGGTTTAATAGATGGTTCTTTTATAATGTATAATGGAGAGGGTAAATGTTTTAACCTATAACTCAAAATACACACACACACACAACACACACACACACACATATATATATATATATATATATATAATATAAATATTATATTATATATATATATAATAATATATATATATATATATATATATATATATAACCCCGCGTATTCTGTAAACAATGTGATTTTGGATTATTTCTAATAGATCAATTAATCATATAGATGAATTACTAATCAATAGAAAGATGCATTTCTAGATAATGATTACTTTGTATAAAGAAATAAACAAAGTAATTATTAATAAAACATATCGCATTCATAAATAAATATATATATATATATATATATATATATATATATATATATATATATATATATATATATATATATATATAGCTGACATTTATCTTCAAAAGATAACAATTCTAAATCTTCACAAATGATGTGACAAAGAATTATTTGAAAAAGCATATATGTATATATCAACAATAGCAACTTTTTAAAAAGGAATGCTTCATCACATAAGGAAATAAGACAAAAACAGTGATAGGAATACCACATGCATTTGAATCCTTTCGATGTAAATAACACTTCGATTCCACTTTCTTATTTAAGAAAACTTCTAGGAAATACAAAAGTGCAGGTCTTGAAAAAGCTTCTTTCACAAAAATGTAGAACCTTGATCCAATATTGATTAAAAAAATACTTAGAAGTACAAAAGTGAAACTTCTCCAGTGAAATATTATGCAAATTGAGGACCCTTTCTTAAAAGACATGAAAGGGTTTAAATAATCAAAATAAAAGCTAACTGTCAATAAAAATCACTATGAGCTGTTAAAACTGTAAACATGAAAATCTATGATTTGATTCATGAAAATAACAATGTGATAGACTTTGAACTGATCCGTTGTATCTACTTCTTCTATTGTGCTTGCAGCTGACAAATTGAGAGCATTGGCTGAATTTCCAGAGGGTGACTTATCCCGGAATGTAGTTGGGTTGTGTACATAGTGTCAGAGAGTTTTGGAACCATGAGATTGATTACGTCATAAAGGCATTTCATGGCCATCTGCTGGCTATGCAGCTTGACTAGGAAAAACCAGAATTCATCCCATGTCAAGTTTTGTACCTTGCCAATTTATTCTTATCTACTTGTCAGCTCCTGTCTCTATTGATCGTCTAGTGGATTTGCTTTCGGGAGTTTTCTTGGAGAGCAGTCAGAGATCAGGTTAGCCATATGCAAGCTGTCATTTACTAACCCTATTACATCGTTCATTGTAGCCTTGGATCTAGAAGTCGGTCTTTCGACTTTTATTAACTGTGATTCCCACTCTAAAAACAAGATTTCATTATGCGATTCTTGTATTTTTGGTAAATTGGCAGCCATGCCTTCTTCTAAATTTTGCCAAGAGAGAAATTTTGTTATCTTATCATTTGCTTTCTCAAACTCTAGTTTGGTGTCAACTGCCTGTTCAATAAGTGATGCAGAGATATCACACAATGGTTCAACCAATGATACTTTATGGCAAAGGATGTTTAGCTGCCAAGATAAGGCTTTGTTTACTTCCAGGGCTTCTTTCTTGAATTCACTAACCTTTGGATCACCCTTGAATTTCTCTATCTGTAATTGTGGTTGTGTAATTTGATCTTCTTTAGCCTTCTTTTCTTGCTGAATTTCCATTTGAAGCTTGTTGAGTTCTTGAGACAATTTCTGTTGTTTCTGGAGAGCCTGCTGATCAATATTTTGCTTATCCATATTCAACTGTTCTTTTAGTTGCTCATTTTGTTGTCTTTTCTCTGCTAGCTGTTGCTCAAGCTGACTAATCCTTTACTGTTATTTTGCTGATTACCCATCAAGTTGGGTGATCCTTAGATCCTTTTCCTTGATTAGTTGACTGACTTTGGAGGCTGTGTCCATTGTTGCAGCTGTATAAGTACCTGCATACTAAGATAACTTGGTTAAATCATAAAAAGGATTGAATTATGAGTCTTTCCATACCACATTCATCAGTTTGGCATGAGGAGTTGAAAGAGATCCTTGGTCAATTTTCCTCCTTTTTCTTTGCCTTTTGACCACGACCCTATGCTTTGGGCTGTAGGATACATTCAGGGGTGGTATTTCTTCTACGTTTAATACAATCTCTTCTGTAGGATTCTCAGGAATTATTTGAATATCCTACTGAATGTTGGGTGTGTCAACTACCCCTTTAACTGGAATATTAGTAACAACAGGCTCCTGTGTTGTGGGCGATTTTGGTGTAGTGAGGTTTTGGGAGTCATTATGGTTCTTGATCATTTGATCCAACTTCTCCCATTCCTTTATTAAGGTGGCATCAATGTTTACATCAGTATCTAGGAGCTCAGTGGTCTCTTCATTTTTCTACTCCTTCTTAGGACTCTTCTCCTTTCCAAGGCTCTTCTCCTTTTTAGTAGTTTTCTATTCATTATGGCCTTCTTGCTACACCATAGGGGTAGTGGCCAATAAGTCTAGAGGTAGTGTTTGTAACTTTTGTACCCTGAACTGCGCAAACTTATCTCTCCCTCCTGCTCCTAATTTGATATTGGCTAGATGTTTTACCCGTGAAAATACCTCAGCTGAAGTGAACAAGTCATCATATTCATCTTTCTCATGTTCAAATTTGGCAAGCTTCACCTGACTGGTGAAGTTGTAATCCATTGCTCTTGGATCATATTGTCTCTTTAGAATGACTGCTTACTTGAGAAATTTTATCTTCTCTATTTCTTTCTCTGCATGTTTTAAATCATGCAGTGTGTAGGTACCACAGTGGAGGGGAAATGGAGGCCACATTTGTTTCTTGGACTCTTTGAGATTCTTTGACATTCCTGTTTCTATTATATGGTAAGCTATTTCTCTGGCCAACAACTTATTAGGAATGTACAATGGGAGAACATGTGGATCTGTGGTGCTGCCAAATAGTTTGACATAGGTGAACATTTCTTCACCGAACCAACTGTTGATTGGTGTTAGGTCAATGCTGGCCTCATCAGATAACTGAGGAGCAGATTTGTTGAATATGGCTTGATGGACAGGTAATATAAAACCATGACAAATTATATATATATGATCTTTATAATGGGCCTTCCATAAATACTTATGATAAATGTGAATTGGAGTTGGGTCTTGAGGAGTCCATTTCCAACCTAGGATGGGGTAGTCAGAATTGAAATAAATGGTATCCATGATATAGGTGCTCATATAGAATGGGGGTCTTGTACATGCAGTTACAAACCTATTTCTTCTATAATCAAGGATTTGGTCGGCAATTTTATCTGATAAATGGTTTCCCAATCCATGATATAAGAGTGCATTGTTGCTTCCATGAAAGGCATCATTTCTATAGTAAACCTAGCTGAATCAGGAACTCCAAAGAGTCTACATAACATAGCACCAACATAGCAATAAGGAGATGCCAAGGAGTCTACGAAGTACATACCAAAATATTCATGCTTATGTTTATTCAGGAAATGTCTCCATGTCCTAATAGGGTCCGACTCTATATCATTCTCCTTGGTGAAGGCTTCTAAAAATGCTTTATTGTAATGTTTCTGGGGGTCTGGTAATTGATACATCTTCTTGATATCTTCTACCTTGAATGTCCCGAACATCCTTCCATAGAAGGCCCTGTCAGTTATGTTGATACTTTATAAGGCTAAAGAGTATTTTATGATTTATCAGTTGAATTAGTCGTTGCTCCTTCTTCTTCAAATTCACTTGGATCCTCAGCCTTGAGTAAATTATATATACCCTCCTATGAAGTCTTTCCGAGGCCTGCATAGGTAGTATCGACTATCAGTACTAGCTTAGCTGGTTCATCTTTTGCCACGACAGGGGCCTTTTCTTTCCCAGCTCTCTTAGACATTTTTTTGCTGGACTGATGTTTTTGGATTGGCTCTTCAAAATGAAATAGAAGGACGTAATAGTCGAAAAAAATTGTTCAAAGCTAATACACAACACACAAGACTAATAGAAGTTAAGCGTAAATGAGTGATGCAGATTTTTAATATAGTAAGCTACCATGGATGAAATCCTTGAAGTATTCAACCATAACTTCTTTCTTAATGATTTCCCTTAACTTTCAACGTGACACTTTAATGTCGTAATGACATGTCACATCGCAAATTTATAATGGTCCTTTTAAAATAAGTATTGTGACTTGCCGATCGGCGATTAGTGATAATCGCATATTGCAGATCGAGAGGTACGAGCATTATGCTTAAATGTTTCCTATGCATATTTGCGATTGCGACTAATGTGAGTTGTGATGGGAAGGCGTGATGACTTTTAAAATTAATAAATCGTTTTTTTTTTCTTTATCATTGATTTATAACTTTAACTCGCAAATGTTCGTAATAGCTCATATTTATCCTTTATCGAAAAGCATGCTTAATAATGAAATCACATCGGAAGATTTCAAAGGGGCTTTCGGTATGTGTTTTATGATTTCAGCGATGCGCGTTTGCGATCGGCTTATCGCATCGAAGGATTTATATGAACACTTGGAAGGGCTTCTTGATAAGTAGCGATATGTGATTTTCCAATGGAGTTATCGCATTGACAAATGTCAATGGAACACCTTAAGTCCAACATTGAAACAAAGGATTTGTGGGATGTGACATACTCCTTTTATAATTGTTTTATGATAAGGTTTTATTATAATTTAAATCGGATTGGACCTTACCAAGAGGACTTTCATGGGTTGATAGATTTGAAATTGAAATTGTTATTTAACCTATCCTAAAAGCAAAAGACCTATTATAAAAAATTATTTTCAAATGTTTTATTGATTTTATTTATATTCTAAAGGGTACCCATTTCTAATTAAAGTTTTTTTTCTTTTCTTTTTTATGAAATTTTTTGAAATGTGGAGGGTTGTTGTATAGCAGAACAATTGGCGCTTCACAGTTTTAGTTTCTTCAAGTTTTGATTAGTTGATAAAGATAAAGTAGGGGGATATTCCAAATTAGCTTTTAAATTTACTCTTTTGTCACAGGTAGTGCCTCTGCTGCTAGCAAACATCTATAGTCTCGGCAGGGTTACCTTTTAACCATAAATCATTCATATTCCCATCCATCTAAGAGCATAACTTTTGAAAGATAAATTCAAAAATATATGTTTACATATATTTTTGTTTTTTTATTCTTTCATTTTTTAAAGATAAAAAGCCATTATCCTGGTTTGGTAGCTAGCTTATAACAATGCCATTCACTAGTTGTAATTGAACAGAATACGCTAGCTCATAATGAGACCCCTTGTCTTATGATTATAAGCCATTACCTTATTTTGATATGCAGTATTGGTAATGTCAGTTTAATTAGTTCCTTATGATCATGGTAAGTAGGCTCATGATGAGACCTCTTATCTTTTATATCAGACATATTTTAGAATTACACTCTGAAAAACCATAAACTTAGTGGATGGGGTGAATGACTTTTTGCTTAAGAGTTTATGGGTGACAATTTTAGAGTTGTAGATGCCAAGTTTGGAAAAGTCTTTACTTTTTACAAATAACCTCTCTTAACTTTAATAAAGCTCAGAATGATTTACAGTATTTTCAAGGTTTTGGAAGATTTTGCAAACTTTAAAGAGGTTCTTAGAGTTTCATGTTTTATTCAACTTTCCAAAACTGTAATCATTTCCTTAAAGGTTTCCACCTATTGAAAGAAAGTATTTAAAATATTCTCTTAAAGAGCTTTCTAATAGTAAAAGGCCAATGGAAGACTATTTACAACATTATTTTCTAAAAATTAAAAAAACTTGCATAAAGAATATTTAAAGGTAAGAAGGGGTATCTTCCTTAAGAAAAGAATTTATTTAAGATAAGCCCATTTACAGGAAGAGAATCTATCTTTCCTGATAAATATTGTAGTATGAATGTTGATGAGCCTATCTTTTCAATGATTTGAAATGGTCTGAGCCACATCTTTTCAAATTTGGTATGTTTACCTTTGTCTTCATGTGCTTTGTCCCATTTCAACACGAGATCACCGATTTGCAATGTTTTTGAACCGGTAGAACTTGAATCAAAAGAAGAGTTAATGACTTGTTGATGTTTAGCATGACTGGTTTTGGTCTTATCTCTTTCTTCCTCCAATTTGAGGATTTGATCAAATCTTAATTGGATAGAGGAAGAAGGATTTTCTTCAATAAATTGTACTAGGGCTAGAGATGGGAATGCTAAGTTTGAAGGTATTACAACTTATTTCCCATACACTAAGTTAAAAGGAGAAGTACCTATTGAGTCTTTCTGAGTTATCTGATCTACCCATAATGCAAATGTTAAAGATTTATGCCAATTCTTTTGATTTTGATCAACAGTTCTTTTAATAATCTTAATGAGATTCTTGTTAGTTGATTCTGCCAAACCATTTCCTTTTTTTTTTTTTTTTTCTCGGTAAAGACTAAATCTATTAAGTGAAATATAGTACAAGCAGGAAGAGCAAAAAACCTCCATAGACCGGAAATGATGGATTCATCAACCTCGATCCCGGAGGAAAGATATAGACACAGAGCTATAGGAAAAGCAAGATACCGATAGACCGGTAATGATGGACTCATCAACCTCAGTCTCGGAGGAAAGATACAAACTCAAAACTACAACTAAAGAATTAAGAGCAAAGACTCACTATCAGGCTATTACCCCAGCGGGTCAGTAACTGCACCACAATGTTTTTTCACTTTCTTTTTGTTTACTTTTGTCCATCCATCATGGGGAAAATGGGCTAGGACAACCTGAAGACTGGAATTCTCTATCTCTGGGGACTCCTTCTCTGATTCGGAGGAAGAAGTCTCATGGGGACGTTTCTGGGAGCTAGCTGTGACAAGGGTGTGCCCCATATTGTCCGAGGGCGGATCCATCGGCCTAGGCGACTGATCTGGTGCTGACTCGCTTTCCTTCTTTTCCATACTTGGGGAACTGGAGCTTCCAGCTGGCGGCGGTGGACAGGGAGCCCAACACTTGGGCTTGGAATGAGCGAAGAGGCCCTTTTTCGTTCTTGCTGACAGCGATGGGCAAGAGTTATGCAGGTGCCCTGTTAGGTGGCAATGGCGGCATCGGAAAGCAGTGTTTTCGTACTCTATATAATGGGTCCAGACAAAGTCCTTAATCTTGAGATTGATGTATTCAGGCAATCCCTTGCTTAAGTCAAGCTCCACACAAACTCTGGCATATGTATAGAGCCCTTGCCGCTCTCTCTCGTAATCTCCCTTTACAAAGCAACCCAAGGCATTGCCTATTTGTCTGTATACCTCTGTGCGCCACAGGTGTATAGGGAGATTTGGGAGTCTGATCCATACAGGGGCTTTAGTAATGACTGTTGAAGCTGGGTCAAAGTCTGGAAACCATGGAGTAAGGAAGAGGCCAGCTGAACCCATGAACCATGGGCCTTCGTCTAGGGCGTTGTAGCAGTGCTCGAGGTCATCGAACAGCACTATAAAATATCCCTTTGCACAGAAATAAACCTTACAACGGTCGGTCTAGTTGTCCTTGATCCAGTCATAAAGATCCTGAGAGCGCGGCCAGAGCCCATTGAATCTGTAGATGATGGCCCTTTCAGCAAATTTTTGGGTGTTGTCTGCCAGATCAGGGCAAGTGATCTCAACAGAGGGAACTTCCTCCAATTTGTCAACCAAAAAAGGCTTTGGTTTGGGAGGTTCCGGGGCTGCTGGCATCTCAGGGCAGACTGCAGCTTTGTAGGAGTTTGGAGGAGCAGAAGAGGATTGCCCTGCAGCTCCTCCTCTTAAGCGAAAGGAAAACACTAGAGAGCTTTTGCTCTTTATACTGTAGGAAGAGAGAGGAAGAGAATCTTCGAGCTGTTTACCCTGAAAGATAAGTCTCTGAAGGGCCGATGGGATCCCAAGCCTATGCTCCAGATTAGCTTTGAGGTTCTGAACCAGATCTGATGGATTTACCCATTGCATGACGGTTTTTCCTGAGATCTGTGCTATTTGAATCTGAAAGGGAGCAGAGGGATCTTTAGAAGATATCTGGAGCCGCTTGGGTCCAAAGTCTTTTGAGTCTTCCGCCTCTTGACTCAGGGGGTACCGTAGGTGAGAAGAAATCTGCTGTCTGAGATATTTTTTGCCCCCGCTCGGATGTGCCTTGAAGGGATCTGTGGATCCTCTATAAAAACGCTGCGTTAGGGTGAAAGAGGACCAGATCTCTGTCCATATCTGCTGTATCAGCTGCAAGATGGTGCCCCCTGCATGAACCCACACTAAACGGGTTTTCCCCTCAGGGGCTTTAATAAATATCTGCAAACTGGTTGTTCTTACCTGCTCTGAATCTACAAGATCCGGCCTCGATTTGGGTCTTCTTTCTTTATGCGGATCTAGTTCTACTAGCCCTTTGTTCGATCTTTGCTTGGAGCTACCGATCTGTTGCCTGGGGTCGCTCCTGTTGACTGGATCTGGTAGATTTGGGACGGATCTACAAAGATTTGGTCGAAGGGGTAACGGATCTGCAGCATGCATACCCCTCCTGCCTTTGCTCTGTACTCGGCACGTCCTGGTCTCTAAGATCAATGCGGAAGAACCCAGATCATAGGTTTGACTGGCCTTTTTGGGCAGGATTCTAATATCATGGGACCTGGGCATGCCTTGCCGTTTCCAGAACAAAAGCACAAATCTCCTCGAGGCCGAGTGACCCACAGAAACATTACCGTAGAGAAACGGACGGGATTGGGGCCCTTTACTGCGCCGTTCAATGATGAGGGCAGCGAGAACGCTCACCCTATCTCCAGGCTCTCGACTACGCCATTCAATGATGAGGGCTAAGCAGACGCTTACCGCATCTCCTTCAAGCTTTTCTGCAGACCCGGCTGCGGCCACCATCATCCGCTCGCTACAGAAGAGAACCCTAGCACTCACCATCGTCCTCTTCCGTGATCAGATCTATCTGCCAAACCATTACCTTGAGGATAATAATTTGTAGAATATTTTAATGTAAAACCTCTCTTAAGAGAAAATTCAAATATACCACTAGAAAAATAAGATGCATTATCAAAAATCAAGGCATTAGGTACACCAAACCTGGTAATGATGAATTGATCAATGAACTCAATGATTTCATCAGAATTGGCTACCTTTAAAGGAATTGCTTCTACCCACTTTGTGAAGTAATCTGTGGCTATAAGGATGAATTTGTATTGCTTGGAAGAATGTGAAACAATCTCTCCTATGATATCAAACCCCGACTGTTCAAATGGTTGCTCAATGTTTACTGGTTGTAAAGAAAAGGTTGGTTTCCTTTGTCTCCCACTAGCAGTTTGGCATATCTTGCATTTCCTAACATAATCATGGGCATATTTAAAGAAAATGGGCCAATAATATCCAGCAAGTATGATTTTGTGAGTTGTAGTATCTCCTCCAAAATGTCCACTTGCTGGACCATCATGTAATTCCTGCAAAACCTTTTGTGCTTTAGTTTTTCTAGGCATCTTAATAAAATTGAATCATAATTTCTTATTAATAACACATTATCAATGATTTCGAAGTGTTTTTCTTTTAATATTAAGGAACTTTGTTTTTGTAATTGAAATTAGGGGGAGCATATCCATTTTTCAAGTAAAAGATCAGATCAGCATACTAGGATTCAAAATTTATGATACTTATCTCGTTCACTTGAAAAGTCTTATCTGAATCTTCATGTTCTCAAATATTAGAAGCTCTTGCTAATAACCTACAAAAACCTTTCCCTCTCACAATTTTCACTGGTTTAATATCAATATCATACTCCTGTAAAGTTGTTACCCAATTAGCTCTCTTTTCTCCTACTTCCCTTTGCACTAGCAATTGTCTCACTGCAGAGAATGGGACTATTACTTTTGTGTGTGTTTTTAGGAGAAATGGTCTAAAGTGTTTGATAGATTTAAACACAGCAAAAGCGTGTTTTTCTACTTCCAAATAGTTGAGTTCAGCACCCTGCAAATTAGAACTAAAGAAAGATATAGGTGCCTCTATTTGTTGATCATTGATTTGTGTTAAAGCAGCAACATAAGATGTTTCAGTGGCCAAAGTATACAAAATGAAATGATTAGAAAAATTGGGAGTATTCAATGCAGAAGCGTTAATAATTGCCTGTTTGATTGAGTTAAAGGCTTCTTTTTCCTTATGTCCCCATTTGAAAACTGAATTTTTCTTAATCATAGTTTGTAAAGGCAAGACTATATGAGAAAATTAGGAACAAATATTTTTACAAAATTTATCTGTCCTAAAAATGATTGCATGGATTTCTTGTTATGTGGAAAAGGAATATCATAAATCTCTTTGATCCTATCAGGATCAATATATATGCCATATTTGGATATAATAAACCCTAAGAGTTTACCTTCATTAAGAACAAAGAATGATTTCTTGGGATTTAGAGATATCCCGTACCTTTTACATCATTCAAAGATCTGTTTTAAATCATGAAGATGATTGATCCTTTTCTTGGAAAAAATAGTTATGTCATATAAGTAGACAACAACTAACCTATTGATCAAACCTTTGAAGGCTATATCCATGGCTCGTTGAAAAGTAGCTCCAACATTTATCAGACCAAAAGGCATTTTTTGATGAGCATATGTTCCCCATTTAGTATTGAATGTAGTTTTTAGTCTATCATATGGATGCACCAGTATTTGATTGTAACCTGAAAAATCATCTAGAAAGGACATTAACTTTGAACCAGCTACTGATTGAAGTATCTGCTCCATTGTTGGTAATGGGAAATTATCTTTTTGACATGCCTTATTGAGATTTCTAAAATCAATGCAAATCCTTGTTGGAAATAATACTGAGAGGGGGGGGTGAATCAATATTATCACATTAATAAGACTTTTTCATTTCCAAACTCTAATTCATATATGCTACTTCCACAACTTCTTATGTAAGTTAATTGATCTTCAATGAGTGCATTAGAACATTATCAACCATATTATCAGTTAACAGATGCAGTAACATAGAATAGATCATCACACATAAGGCATACACATGAACACCATGATATAAGGTGGAAACCCAATGCGGGAGAAAACCACCTGCTGCAAGTCATCTCAATCTTCTTCTTAATAAGAAAATCCTTTTACAATATTTGTACTAGTGTAGTCTTATACCAGTACGGGAGCTACAACCCCCTTTGGTCTTGTACTAGCCGATCCATTTACTAGTACGCAGGCTGCTACCTGCTACAATGCTACAAAGATTTCCTTTAGCTCTTGTACTTGCTTAGATACTAGTATGTAGGTGCTGACCTACAATCTTCTCTCCTCCAGATACCACGTTTCATCAATTTTCATAATGGATACACTGAAGCACAACACATACTCTGAAAGGCCACATTTCATCCAATTTTCATACTGGACCCAACAACAACATTGAAGCTCATAATCAAACAACTTTCTGAATCACCCAATCACTAGATCAATGCATATACAATGAGAGTTATCAACCAGATCTAGTCCACCAGGTCATATGAACCTGATCCATAATAACCTGATCCATTCATCCATCAATGTATAAACATTTAATCAATCACTGCTGTTATCAGAACTTAATACCAGAAATCAGACATCTCTTCAAAACCCAGAACACAACAATGATGAACATGGATAGCTAAGTAGATTTCATGAGAAGTACGCAGCTTCACCCATATAACAGCTGCGTGTAAGTACACACTGTTTCCAACTGCTTCCCTGCGTACGTGCACACTGTGCCTCACAGACTTCCTGCGTACGTGTGCTCTGTGTCCAATGAACTGCCTGCGCCCCTCCACATTTGCAGAGCTTCTGGTCCTGCGTATCTGCGCACCTGTAACGCTTCTGTGCCTGCGTATCTCCGCACTTTTCTTTCACTGGACCTGCGTACCTCCAGGTATAGATAATTTCAAGACTTCAAGAATAACCCAGACTGTCAGATCTACAGATCTAAACATGCACTAAGGAGATATCAACCCATTAGTAGATCCGATTTGTAGTTCTCATGTTTGTCCTTGATTTAGATCTAGCTATCTCTCATAACCCATCACTAAAATTTCAGATCTAGCTTCTTAAGATATTCAACCCAAGCATACCCAAGCCAAATGATCTCCTTTGCTTTATATAGGCAAGCTCTTCCTCAAATCAAGGATCATGGGGCTCAATAATAATAATATAAAACAATACCACGGGCCAAAACCATAATAACACAATACCGTCGGCTAAATACCATGAGAAACCCCACGTGTGCGCGCTTTACTGCCTTGAAGTGTGTGCACTGGGGGTACGCACCCCATGAATGGGTAACATGCGGGTATGTACGCACTTTATATAAGAAATGCCTGCGTGTCCACACCTTTTGTATGGTGTGCCTGTGTACTCCTTATTTTCTTCAATATTTGAGAGCTGATCATCAATCTCTGCTACTATCCTGTTGTACAGTGATCCATCACCTGAATGGGTTGCCATCAAGGACAACACTTTAGCCATAATGCCAACAATCTCCCCCTTTGTACTTGATGGCAAAGCTTACTTGTGAATTGTCATCTGATCCCTTTTTGCTGTCCGGTAACCCATGCATTGTAGATTCATCTGAATGTATACAAGTGAGATGATCTTCTATGAGAGGGTTTCCATCAAGTACAACACATGCATCATAATGCCAACACTATTGAGAACGTATGGACTCTTCAGCCAAGGTGTGTACTTCAATTCCAATAAATGACCAACATGCTTGGAAAAAGTCTATAGGGAAGCTGTTAGGGCTCGTTCCTTTATTTCTAGGAATTTTCATAACCACGTCTTCTACCTAAACGAATGTTATTTCTTGTATTAGGGCCTCATTCTAATATGGATGAATGAGGTGGGAAACATAAACAGTAATGTGGTGAATAGAAGCTAGTTTTTTTGGAGCCGACTCTGTCAATAGGTCATGATAATAAGATACAATTTATTGTTCTATATCCTCATGCTATATTGGATGATGTCCCTTACTGAAGGAAAGGAAGAAAATCCTATTATGGTGGCATTGCTTTATGGGAAAATTTTTTATTCATTCTCCCCTTCTTTTAGCCATTACACCCATGGATTTTACTTCTAGAGGTTTTCTGATCCATGTGGATATTGGTGGCCACCCACCAATTCCACTTGGACCCCCCCATTGCTTCTTTTAGTTTTTCAGTTTCCTTAATTGTACCACAGTTTACTATTTTTAGTAGTTTTTTGGATCCTAAAATTCCAGAGCTATTTTGAGGCCTTAAAAGACGCTTTTTTGGAAATCTACCAGCCAGCGATTTTTTGTCAAAAAATGTATTTTATGTCATAGTCCTCAAAGAGATCTTTCCAATGGGTTATCATACGTCAATTGGAGATAATATGACCAAGTCGCGACCCCGGGAAGTTAGCTGTCAAACTCACCCCAACAGGGCCAATAAACTCTTGGTGTTACATCTCCTCGGGTTAGCGTTTTGGTTGTTTAGGGTCTGCTCTTATTGTTCAATAATGAAAAGGCCCTTGAGACTCATTGTAAGGCAGTTCATAGGCATGTAGTAGCCACATCTCTTCTCAGAGATAAGCTACCATCGTTCGAGCTGGTTTATTTCCATTTCTGTTTGTAAGCATATTTCAATATTCCCCATTAATGAAATGAAGTATTATTTCTACTATATCTCTGTATTTGGGTTTATTTTGTACTTCATTGCGTTCCTGTTTAAATCTAGATCATTTTCCTCTTGTTTGAGTTGTTGATCAAGTTTATCAATCAATTTTCCCTCTTACATGGTCAGGGCCTCCAAGTGACCCTCCAAGATGATTTATTGTTGAATTTTTTGCATTCGAGTTTCCAAGATTTGGTTTGATATGTGAATAAATTCCTTTCGATTCCAATCCTTAAGTTTTACCTTGAATTCCTTGAGTTTGATCTAGAAAGTGTGCATGTAATTCCAAACTTGAACATGCATTTCCTCCCACTAGTTCTTTGATTTAGTTAGAGATTCGATATATTGAAACTAGAGGCTCTCAAATTGAAAAGGGTGATTATGAGGAGAAACTTTTAGGTCCAAATCTAGGTGGATCGGCCAATGATTTAACCCTATACAAGGTAATATAGAAGCTTCAACAAAAATATCATGATGCATCAAAGACTCTGATACTAGAAAGTGGTCTAATTGACTTGCCACTTGATGCATCCCTCCCCTGTGGTTATTCGAGGTAAAAACCACATTTATGGTGTCAATATAAGCCACCCTTAGTTCATGAAGAAGGTCAACAAATTGTTGATCCTTAATATCAAGCCTCCTTATTCATCCTTTATTTTCCTCTAAATATTTAATGAGATTAAAGTCTCCACTAGTGATTTAGAGTTTATCTTGGTGGAGGGGCCAAATTGCTTGGAGGTCTAGCAAAAATGAATCCTTTTCTACTAGAATATGAAGTCCATATATGGTTATCAAGAAAACAAACTCCTTTGTGCCAACATAACAAAATATTCTAGAAGGGATTAGTGGGCATGTAATATAGTCTTGAAAGGTCACTTTAATGGGGTTCCAAAGGATAGCAAGGTCATTGATGCTCTCTTTAGTATCCAAGGCCATTGTTTTGCATCCTTTCCAATCTCGATATGTGATCTCTTAAACCTTCTCACTTGAAACTTTTATTTCCTGTAGCATTAAATAAAAAGGAATTCCTTGTAATTCTCTCTCTAGAGTCTAAGATACCTTTTGTTACCTCATTTTTTGAGCCCGTAGATATTCCAATAGATAATATTCATTGGGTGGAATTTTTAGAGGCGGAAAAAACCTCCAATAACACAATCACTTGACTAGTATACACTAGATGTTCACTAATAATCTAGATTGATTCTTTGATGGTTCTCCTACCTCATTTTCTACTTTCCTTGATCATCTAGCCCTTACTTTTACCCTTTTGGGTTTGGACACCCAAACCCATTTTCACCATACCAGTGTCTCCATCTCCTGCGATTCCTTGGTTTCACAATTTGAGGTAAACTTGGTGGTATTGATATTTTTTCTTCTATCGTAATAGAAATCTAGTCCATATTCTCCCATTCTTTGAGTATATTTTCTAAAACATTTCCTCACTGCTTAAATCCTCAGTTCTCTCCTCGACATCCATTCCAACCACTTTGTTCATGGATGTTTCCTCCAAATCTGTATTTACTAACAAAGTTTCTAAGATATTTATTTTTGGAGAAGCTTTCACCTGGGGAATCTCCCCATTCTAGTCCAAATTCATCAAATTAGCAAGAAAATCTATGTCATCTTATAGATTCGAGAGCATCAAATATTTTTTATCGATTGGGTAAACATTGGCTCCGATTGGACCAATTGAGTTTTAGGGTTTCACTTTTTATTCCCCATTTTTTGAAACCCGTTAAAATTATCCTTCATTGTTTCTCCCTGTAATTCATCTTTCCAAATTGGGTGATCTTAGAATAAATGGCCATGCTTATGACATTGTTAACATCAGAATGGGACATGCGCATAATCTAGAATTTTGCACCAGAGCTCATCGTGGTAGGAAATTTCAATGAACTTCAGGAGGGGCTAGGATATGTTCATGTACACACATATTCTACTATAGTATGCATATCGTCCGATCCTAGTGATCTCTGATATTTTGATAAAATTTCCATTTGAGTTTCCAATCCCTTTGAGAATTTATGGATCCCAAAAGTCCTTAGGTAGACAAAAAAGTATCACCCAAACTAGAGCCACTAGAGATTTCTATTTCTCTATATTGTAGCACTCCTCCCAAAATCGCATGAAAAAGCCAACATTATTTAAAAAATAAGGACCACTTCCAAAAACCCTAGCCTTTTCTTCAAACATGGAAAAGATTACCATAAACTTTGGCCCCTAGTTCCAAATCAATTTGGCCTTTGGGTTACCATTTGTTGTAGATCCATTTCACAAGATCCTTGTCTTCCTGATGAATTTACAAATGAGGGTATGATCTTTCACATATCGACAGTAGCCTTTTGATTTGTTGGGTCAAACCTCATATCTAGGGTGATTTAGGCAAACGTCTACCCTTGAGCTGAGATTAGCATTATGCTCCCGGGATTGGATTGTTCCAAATATTGGCATCGCCATTTGAAGCTCATAATCCACCTGCATTATACCG
This sequence comes from Pinus taeda, assembly GCA_000404065.3. Lineage (NCBI taxonomy): Eukaryota > Viridiplantae > Streptophyta > Pinopsida > Pinales > Pinaceae > Pinus > Pinus taeda. The sequence goes on from APFE031732126.1 coordinate 21,788, forward strand.
GCGTTCATCTATCATAGCTTTTGTTTATAGGAGGGGTTCACACCCCTCCCCACATGGTTCAATTCTTCTAAATATAATTAAAAAAATATATTTCTAAAATTGTATATTTGGTAATCCTTTTTTTATGATATAGTTTAGGAATAAGATAAATTTTCTCAACATAATCCATATAATCCTTTACATAAATTTTATACATTTAAAATTTAAATATTAGTTTTTTTTTTAAATCCATTAACCCAGTTAAAAATTAGGTACTTTTATACCATCCCATTTATGGAAATTATAATACATATTTTCTTGATTTTAAAGTGGATGGAAAATATAATGATGATGATGATGATGATGATGGTTAACGTCCGCTGAGACCAAATAATGATCTATCAGACCTAAAAAGACAAATTATTTATTTTGATTTAAGATTTTATTCCTATGCTTAAAAAGCTTGGAGAGAAGCCTCCCGAGTTCACTATAATTTTGGCATTGTAAAAGGCTAGGAAGGTCAGTATTGTAAACAAAGGTTGTGAAATTGAGATCTAATGTGGTTGTATGCAGGGCACTCTAAGAGGAAGTGGTTTTCATCCTCGATGCTCCTATTCTCACAAATATTTATTTAATTTCAAAGATTAAATATTTTAAAGTATATTTTTAAAGAGTAAAAATAAATAATACTTGTATTGTACTGAGAGGCGCTCTCCATCCCAGTATGAAAGAGATATTGTAATATTTTATCTTGTCTTGTTATATAAACAAAAATAAAAATAATAACCATATGTTAAAATAAAAATAATGTAGTGACCCATGGTAATCATGTGGTATAGCCAAATTAAAGGAAAAAGACTCTTTAAAAGAGGAAAGACAAGCTTAGATCCATGTTAACTCCGGAGCTACCAAGCATTGAGAGGGATAATCTATTTTCACTCTAAAATAGGTTTACGCCTCAAGAGATTTGATCCCTCTCAACACGTAGATCTAGAGTTAAGATGGATCTAGGATGGTAATATTATATTTGTTAGTATTTTTTTTAATTGATATAATTTAAATAAAAATATAATTTTTTTCAATGTAAAGTAGATAATATTTTAATAAAGGTTTAAATTATGTTAGTGTGTTTATCATTATGTAAGGTTATTAAGGTTCAAAATTCATTAGTTAGGAGGAGACTCCAAAGAAAATCTAACCATATTAAGAGTTGATGTAACCCATACAAGATTTGATCTAAGGTAATATTCACAAATTAAATGCCCTTATATATTTCTTAAATTATAAGCTAATGTTACAAGTCATAAACTCCCTAACAAATCCAAAAAAAAAAAATCCCAAACTTGATAATTTTACTCTTTTATAAATTTTCATTTTTAAATTTGAATAATATAATTTTTAAAAATAAAATTTTCTCATCTAAAATAAGCATTATTTAGAAATTATTTATTTATTTTTTCTGTAAATAAATTTATATATATATATATATATATATATATATATATATATGATATATATCTATATATATATAATATTATTATAATATATAATATAATATATATATATATAAGAAATGGTTGTAGTTATATTAATAAAACTGAAATTTGGTGAGAGTCATTGCAATTTTTAACGATGACAGTTCTTCCTTTTTCCAAAATCGCTTTGACCAAATACAAAGAGATTTCACATGCTTCCTTTCGTGATAATCAACATGGTTTTGCTTGTACATTCTCCAAAAAAATGCCATTCACTTCAACATACTTGCATAACACACACACACACACACACACAAACAAACAAAAAACCACTATTGTATTACATCTATTTAGCTACCTGAGTGGGTTGTTGCACTACGTCTTCCATTTCTTCCTCTTCTAAGTCCCCCCACTGACTTGTGACCTTAGGTTCCTTCTGCTCCACATCTTGCTGCGTCTCCATTTGCATGATGAGCTTCGAAGAGGGAACTCCCATTTCGACGTGATAATTGGTGCCACCCTCCTCAAGTCTGAATACTTCTTTGAGGACAGACACCATAACAATCTCAACCTTCTCATTGAGGTTCTCGACCTTTTTGTCCAAAGTTCCTAGCCTCTTCATATTGACCTCCACAGATGCCTAGACACTCTCTACACCCTTTTGCAAAGTCTCTAACTCATTCACAATAATGGTGAAATGAGACCGAACCTCTGAGATAATTTTACCTCCTATTTTTTAGACCATATACTCAACATCTTTCCTGAAAGCTTCAAAGGAATTCCCGAATGCATCACTAGCACCATTGCCCGACGATGAAGCCATCACTTTGGCCTAATAGGAATGTGGATCTAACCATAAAGCATAGACTTTCAAGAACCATCTTCTTCTAGCTATGATCAATTCCAGTTTGACAATGCGAGAGGATTTCCATTGTTAATATGTTGTGATAATTCCTTCCCTGTAACCATTCCATAATTCATAACTGCTTTCCTCAAGTTGTAAGGCCGCATGATCGAACCAAGTCAATCCTCCTTGAGCTCGAAGATCACCCTTTTAATACATCCTTTCTACCTTAAGTTTCTCCCTGCCCGAGCTCAGATGTCCTTCATTCTAATGCTGGTATATATATATATATATATATACACACACACACACACACACACACATAGTCTGAAAGAGATTTTGTAATGTTTTGTCTTGTCCTATTATGTAAACAAAAATAAGAAAATTAAAATAACCATATGTTAAAATAAAAAGATTGTAGTGACCCATGGTATTCATGTGGAATATAGCCAAATTAAATGGGAAAGACTATTTAAAGGAGGAAAGAGTAGCCTAGATCCATGTTAACTCCATAGCTACCAAGCATCAAGAGGGATAATATCTTTTCACTCTAAAATAGGTTTTCACCTCAAGAGATTTGATCCCTCTCAACATGTAGATCCAGAGTTAAGATGGATCTAGGCTGGTAATATTATGTTTGATAGTAATTTTTTTAATTGATATAGTTTATATAAAAATATAATTTTTTTCAATGTAAGGTAGATAAGATTTTAAAAAAGGGTTAAATTATGTTAATGTGCTTATCATTCCGTAAGGTTGTTAAGGTTCAAAATTCATTAGTTAGGAGGAGACTCCAAAGAAAATATAACCATGTTAAGAGCTAATGTAACCTAGACAAGATATGATCATAAGTAATATTCACAAATTTAATGACCTTAAATATTTCTCAAATCATAAGCTAATGTTACAAGTCATAAACACCCTAACAAATTGTTTGGTAATTTAATTGATATTAAATTAATTACATGAATTATCAACCAGAGCTAGTAAATTGATGAAATGTATGTGCATTGTATGTGCTAGGAGTCTTTGTCACTCATGCAATTGCTAAGTTAATTGGAGATATTGAAATGCACATGTTTCTCTACATCTATGTAAGTAAATAAACCGCTCATAAGAATGGAACCAATTCTATTTCTCTTACTTAAAATAATTATCACACCCTTCTTGAAAGAAACTTCACACTTTGCTTGAAATAAGATCACTCACCACTTTCTTTAAAATGAAATCACTCTTGCTTATAAGTAAAATCACACTTGCTTAAATGAAAATCACACCTGCATTCGAATGGAATCACTCTTGCTTATAAACAAAATTACACCTACAATAAAATCATGCTATAAATGAATCTGCTTCAACAAAAAGAAAGATTAGCTCTGCAAATGAAAATCCTATCTATATCACTACAATGTAAGGCTAATATACTCTGTCCATGTGCACTAGAAATCTCTCTTCTCCTGAACAATGAAATATTAGATAACCTGCTACAAAACAATCTTAAACCTATATCTAGCAATCAAAACTTAAATCATTAAATGAACTGGTATAAATCTACAGGAAACATAAAATGAATTGCTAACTGTAAACAAAAGGAAAACCTTACTATCTCGAGGGGGGCCTCCTACGAGAAGTAGGTAGCACTATAACACTTTCATGAGATGATCAACCACACATTGAGATCACATAATAAGAAAATGGAACAAAATAGATTTTGTATAATAAAACAATTACAACTAAAATTCAAGTTTGTCTCAGCTATGTCGAGAGGCATAATTATAAAACCCTTACACATTAAATGTTTCAGAGAATTATACCTATGCTAATCGACATTACCTATAATTAACTATAAAAGATAAGATATCGTGATCTGCGCATGATTTTCTATCAACACAACAAATGATGAGGCAAAAATTATACATCTTGCTCACTTGACTCACCTTTTATGGTGGTTGACTTATCCTTTGACCAAGCTGCTAATGTGCCTTCTTTATCAATCTAGCTTTTGAAAATAGGAACAAATCGTTTTCCCAACTAATTTACAACTATCCATATGCCATGTTTCTCGGCTGAAGCTACGCAACCTATTGAACCTTGGACTTAGTTGCAGAAACATACATCAGTTGCAGAATCATTGTAATTGAGTAGCTCAGGTAGATATTAAGTTAAATAATAAATAAAAATGATATTTATGAAATAGAAGATGATTATGTACCTGCTATGATATCAACCTTGTAAACTGATACCCAAATTGTAGTTATGAAGGTCAAAAGGGGAGGAATAGAGTGAAAAGGAGTGTCAGGCCAGGCAATAAATCCTCAAAACAATTCATATATTATTCCTTCAGGTTGGTCTTTATTATATACATGAGGGAGAGATTGTTCACTTCATCTCCTGATGACTGTTCATATTTTTTATTATTTATTTACATTAATTACATTCACCCAATCTTGATGACAAGGTGTCAACATTCCCCCCCTTAATCTAAAGGGATCTTGGTGAGTCCAAGCATCATTCTGAATCATTCAAGCTTTTCTCTTCCAAGCGCTTTGGTGAAGATGTTTGCAATTTTCTCATTAGTGGAACAATGACGGAGATGGATTGTTTTGGCCTCAACATGATGTCGAATCAGATGATATTTAGTATTGATGTGCTTCGTTTGATCATGGAACTTTGGGTTCTTGGCCAACTTTATTGCAGAGGTATTGACAATCATGAGTGGAGTTGATTGTACTTGTTTTACCTGCAAATCTTCAAGAATTTTCCTGAGCCACACAATTGCTTTTGTTGCTTTAGCTGCTGCCACGTATTCTGCTTCTGTTGTGGAATCTACTGGAACTGATTGTTTACGTGATCTCCAGGAGACAACTCTTGATCCAAGACTCATAGCATATCATGAAGTAGATACCCCAGTTTCTTTGTCTCCATCAAAGTCTGAATTAGAGTATCCAATCAAGCTGAAGTCATCCACCTGTGTATACTTGATTCCAAAGTCTCAAGTTCCCTTCAAGTACCTTAGAACTCTTTTTGCAGCAGACCAATGTCCCTCACAAGGCTTTTGCATAAACCTGGAGAGGATTCCAACAGCAAACAAAATGTCTGGTCTGGTAGTAGTTAGGTAGTTGAGACTTCCTACAAGCTGTCTATACTTTGTTGCATCCTCAAATTCTTTTCCTTCAATAGATATGACCTTTAAGTTTTGTTCCATTGTAGTAAGAGGATTGCAAATTTTCATGCCAAACCTGTTCAACAGATCTCTAATGTACTTCTTTTGAGAAAGAAATATGGACTTCAGATGTTGACTTACTTCAATACCAAGATAGTAATGAACATAGACTAATCAGTCATTTCAAAACTTTTCCCCAATTCCTTCTTTATGGATGTAATGTAGCTTTCATTGCTCCCTGTCATCAAAAGATCATCTACATATACCACAAGATATACAACTATTTTTCCAACTTTCATGACAAATAAAGTTGCATCATCAAGATCATAATGTTTGAAATTGAGTTTCAGAAGATGCTCAGTTAGTTTTTCATACCAGGCTCGAGGTGCTTGTTTGAGGCCACACAAGGATTTCACAAGTTTGCATAATTTATGTTCATGTCCTTTCATAGCAAATCCTTTAGGATAGGACATAAAAACATTCTCTTTTAGATCTCCATTCAAGAAAGTAGTTTTTACATCCATTTGATGGACTTTCCAACCATTCCAAGCTGCTAGGGAAAAGAGTGTTCGGATGGTAGCCCATTTTGATGTGGGGGTAAAAGTCTCCTCATAATCGAACCCTTCCTTCTGTGCAAAACCTTTTGCCACAAGCCTAGCTTTGTGCTTGTCAAGTGAGCCATCAGCTTTATACTTGTTCCGGTAGACCCACTTGCAACCAATTGGTTTGGTTCCTAATGGAGGATCAACCAGCTTCCAAGTGCCATTCTTTATGAGGGCATCATACTCCTTTTGCATCGCCTCTTTCCATTCATAATGAAAAGCAGCTTCTTTGAAGGAAGTTGGTTCAAAATCTGTAGACAAATTCAATTCAAAGTCATAAGAAACATCCATGTCAACAGGTGAGTGGGCTCAGTAGCAGAGTATAGTGGGAGATAGAAGCGTTTATGGCCGGAGTGAATATGAATAAAAACCTGGAGTGTGGTTCTACTGCGCAGTGAGGAGAGACAACATATGGTGTGGCAGCGTAGTGAGAGACGTCTCCATGTGAGGCACCGACAATGGAACCAACAGAAAATACCACAACATAAATGTATGTACTGTATGGGCAGCGAATACCACAACGAATACCACAACATAAACATATATATTGGCAGCATTAAACAATAAGATCTGTCAAAGCAGCCTCGTGGAAACCCGCGAGGTAGCACCGCCCTAGGTCGAAGCTATTCATTATCCAACAATTTAATTCATCATCAAATTTTCCTCTTGTAACTTCTCAACCCCACAAACAACAACTACTACTGTGTCTTTCTCTTTAAAGAAAAGCCGACCGGTTGGAGAACACTACAGAGCATAACAATAAGATTCATAGATACAGTAGAGAGAAATCTTAACCTCACCTCATCTCCATGAAACCACCAGAATCAATGCTCGCTCGCTTCTCTTTGCTTGCCTCCAATGCCTATGACTGACAAATCTTGCAACACCTTTGACAACATCCAGAAGGTATTGCCAGATGTTGGGATATTTCAGAAGGTGAGAAGCACAGAGTATGGTGAATATGAATAAAAATGTTCAGAGAAGAGGGCGCAAAAAAATGGTTATGGCAGAGAGCCCAGAGAAAATATGGCAGAAAAATTGATACGAGGAGTCACAACTAATTTTAGGAACCTGGGAGCTCTAATACCATGTCAGGCCAGGCAATAACTCCTCCAAACAGTTCGTATATTATTCCTTCAGGTTGGTATTTATTATATACATGAGGGAGAGACTGTTCACTTCATCTCCTGATGACTATTCATATTTCTTATTATTTATTTACATTAATTACATTCACCCAATCTTGATGATTAGGTGTCAACAAAGAGTCTTAAAAAACAAGCAATTCTAGGGTTCAACATTCCCCCACATGGAAGGCATTTCATGTCCTCATGTAAAATTTCAAAAATTGTGAGTCCTTTCTGTTACTGAACCTCCTCAACTACCTGATCAAGGACATCCAAGTTACGCCTCCTTGATTTCTTAGCAGTGACTTCCATCGTTAGTTTCTATTCTATGTTGCGGGCCTATAATCTTCCTCTTAAGAAATTTGTTTTGAGCTGTCAATTTTTTTTCTTATACCACAAACCAAGATGTAGCAGGATGTTGTCATTATGGGTTCTATGGATTTCATTTTTTGCCTTTACTGTTTCATTCTCTGGTTTCAGAGATCTATTCATTATTTCCAATTCATAAATTTCTTGCTTGAGGGTGTCTTCAACTCGAATTTATCCTGAAATATTGGAATGGATTGCTTCATTTTCTGCTTATTTTGAGGATGATGCAATAAATTTACCTGTAGCTCTTCTTTCCAAAGATTCTATACAGTCATAAATTTCCTGTTACACAGGATCAACCTCTGGAGTTCTTCTAACTAGACTGGAAAATGGTGATGGAATAAGTGATGATGGAACTGTTGGTGATGGAATTGGTGATGATGAAACTCTAGGTTCCATTTCTTATTTCTCTGAATCAACAAATTATGGGGATTTTCTAGGTTGTTCATGCACTACTTTGTTGAGCCTAACACTTCTTCTTGCAGTAGATGATGGTTTAAATAGTGATTTAGTAGTAAGCGACTGCTTCTTAACTTTTCCCTACTTTGTTTTCTCTTTCTCTGTTCTCTTTTTAGATGAAATTTCTTCCTTAGTGCTAGCTATCTTTATTTTAAGATTTTTCTTTTTAAGATTCACTAAAATATCTACAAGAGGAATCTCATCCTCTGAATGTTTCTCTTGTTGTGGAGGTGAGTTATCTTCTATGGGCATCTTCCTTCTACTTTTATTTGTCTTACCAATAGGCTCTTCGATTTCTTATTCCTTGAAATGATTTATAAATAAGAAATATTCCCAATTGTCTCCTATGTTTCTTATATGTGCTTCAATCAAGATTTTCACTAGGCCATGATGGTATAGAGAGTTATCTATAGATTTTATTTCTCTTTGAACATTACCTACCATCTTTCTTAAACTTCGAAGTATGAAATATGATAGGTTAATTTCATTTCCATCTGGAAAATTCATCATTAATTGTGCATGATAAAAGAATATGTTACTGAATATTCCTTCACAAGTTATAAACTTTTGAATGACTAGCAACAAATTCCTCCATTTACTCTTCAAATCCGTGACTGGTATTCCATTTTTAAACACAGAAATGTCCATACCTAAATTCTTTAGAAAAACTCTCCATTTTTTTCTTAAATTCTTTTGTTCCTAAACCATCTCTCCCCAATTATTAGAAATCCTGTGGCTCCTGCTACGAAATACTATGTTAACACCAACTTCACATCCCTGCTTTATGCTTTAATGTCATCATATGCCCTAGAGAAATAACTTTTTACCTCCTTCTCATGCCAATCAAATTTCACCACAAATTCTAGCTGCCTTGCATTGTGGGTATCCCTCAAGAATCCCAATCCCATTTGGATTTGACCTTACAATGACTCCCATGGTAGAGAAGTCTAGCCCATAATTTCTCTTTTGATAGGGTTAAGGAGTGGAAGAAATTTGAGTATGGATTGAAATTAGGGTTTAGGTGAGGGTGGTTTTGGCAATAAAATAGGGTTGAGTGAAATGGAAGAATTTCGGCATGAAGAGGAAGGATGAATGGAGAGGAGAGGGCGAATTTTGAATTATATCATGGTTAAACCACGACTTGGTTGATAATACACTGATATTTCATTAAAACCGAAGTCATGTGAGAAAAATTAAGGGTAATCATTATTCAGTGTGGCAGTAGCAATGGTTACTCATCATTTATTTCATAATTCAAATGTTCTACCTCTATTATCTAACCTAATATTTACATAACTTTGATCCTTTGTCTTACTGATTCAGCTACAAAATTCTATTAGAGATGCAAATTGTTGACAATTCCATAGCTATTTTATTTTTGAAAATATAAAAGAGGGTTAAAAATAAAATGGGAGTAGAATAGAGAAAACAAAATCTAAGTTGCCAAGAACTCTTAGTTTTCAACCTCAATTTTCTGCATAAACATGCCAACAATGTTGGTTTTCATGTTTATACAATTTTTTTTTTTTTTTGAAAAAGAAAGAAGAAGACTATGTTGGAGAGGAAGAAAAATATTCCTTGACCAACTTGAAATCAAGATTAACTTGCATATTTCTTATAAATTCCTCCCTTGTTAATGGATTATGATATATTCGAAATCTATGACTATTTACAAGGTTATTTTTTCTTCATTAATGGTTTTGATTATGACTGCTCCATTATCAAAGACAGTTTCAATATCATAAGGACCAAGCCAATGAGTTTGAAATTTTCCTTGAAAATCTTTAAATTTTGAATCAAGAAGCAATGCCCAATTACCAGGCTGAAATTTCCTTTCTTTAATTAACTTATCATGCCACTTGGATCATTGTTGTTGGACTGTATTTGTTCTATGAATACCATATTGTCTTATCCCATCAAGTTCATTCAATTGCTCCATTCTTTGTCTTTGGGATTTTGATAGATCAAGACCCAATTTCGTTGTTGTTTTAAAAGTCTTTATTTGGAACTTAATAGGAAACAAGACTTGCTTTCCGTAAAAAAGTTCATAAGGAGTGTGTCCTGTTGAATTTCTCCGTGTGGTATGGTATGCCCGTAAACATTAGGGGAGTTCTGAGGTATAAAATGGCCCTCCTAAGGAATTATAAAATAATTGTGGAAATAATAAAATAAGATTAGATTACATCATCAAATTTTAGAAGGAAAAAAGAAAAAAGAAAAAAGAAAAAATATATTATATATATATATATATATATATATAATATATATATATATATATTATAATATATATATTTCAGCTTCATATTTTTCAACTTATCTCCCTATGGGCTTAATCAAGTTTCGAGTGGAAACACTCATTTGATGCAGAATTTGATTCCTAATCCAAGGAGTACCCATGTTGCATACTTTCGATGGACCCTACTACATGAAAAATGAGAAATACATTAAATACATGATTACAATCATGTTTTTTCATGTATTTCTCATTTTTCGTGTAGCAGGGTCCATCGAAAGTATGGAACTTGGGTACTCCTTAGATGAGGAATTAAATTTTACATCCAATGAGTACCCTCAATCGAATTTGAGTAAAACCTTAGGGTGATAAGTTGAAAAAGTAGTTTTATTATTTTATTAGTTTTTAATCTTTTTACTTTTTTACTCCAAATATGGTGAATCATCCCGCATGGTTGACATCACCATCTGCAATCCTATTGGTTCTTATCAAGTTTATTTTGTGTGTATATTTTTCTTAGGAGGCCCATTTTAGACCTTAAAATTCCCCTAATGGCTTCTGGAAGATTTTCTGCCATTCGGTTATATATAGATGCATAGTCTTGGTAAGAATTGCTTCAATTACTTTATTGATAGATTCAACTTGTCCATTGGCTTGTGGATGATATGGAGTTGACTTCCTATGCTTGATTATGTACTTCTCCATTTTCTCTACCAACTTGGATGTAAATTGAGTGCCTTGATCTGCCATAATTTCCCCTGGGACACCAAACGAGTGAAAATATCCTAAAAAAGAAATGAAACTACATCATTTTCAGTAGAAAAAGGAGGTTCTTTAGCTTCTACCCATTTCGTGACATAATCTGTACAAACAAGAATATACCTTTTTTGCCTTGATGGTGGATTGATTGGACCAACAAAGTCTAAAGCCCATTTATGAAAAGGTTTAATACGTACCTGAGTTTTTAGAGGCATTTAATCTGAAGGAACATGTTTCCCCATTCTTTGACAACTGTCACACCTCTTAACATATTCCTTGGCATCCTTAAAAAGAGAAGGCCAATAATATCCTAAGAGAAGGAATTTATAAGCAGTTCTTTTATCAGCGAAGTTTCCTCCACATGGTTTATCATGAAAATACTTCAATATTTTTGGTACTTCAGCTTCTCTAACACACCTTCAAATGATTAAGTCAGGTCTTTCCTTGTACAATTCTTCATTTATCCATGAATAATATGCACTATCTTGAATAACCTTCCTTTTCTCTCGAGGAGATAAGTATGATGGCAATTTCCCTGTAGCCAAATAATTAGCAATATCTAAAAACCAAGGAGATTTAATAGATATTGCAAAAAGATATTCATAAGGAAAATTATATTCTAGAGGAACATCATTATTATCATTTTGGATTCTAGAAAGAAAATTAGAAACTATGTTTTGTTTTCGTGGTCTATCCAAAATAGTAATATTGAATTCTTGTAATAATAATAACCATATTGTAATTCTTCCATTAGTAATTGATTTATTCATTAAATATATAATTGAAGAATGATCTGTATGAATCAAGGTTTCATAAGCAGTGATATAATGTCTGAATTTATTGATGGCATGTACAACAACTAAAAACTCCTTTTCTGTTACAGTGTAATTTAACTTTTTAGGAGTCAAATTTGTACTTGTGTAATAAATTGCATAAGGAGTTAAATCTTTCTATCCCAATACAATTCCTAAAGTTGTATATGAGGCATCAACCAAAATGTGAAAAGGTAGTTTCAATTTGGTCCTCTTAAAATGGGTGCTTTAGAAATAATTTCTTTCAATGTTTCAAAATCTTTTTGGCAGTCAGAATTCTAGATGAATTCACAATATCTTGTAAGAAATTTGAAAAGTGAAGAGGCAATCTTTGCAAAGTTTTATATAACTCTTCTATAATATCCAATAAAACCAAGAAAACTTCTAACATCCCTTTGACATGTAGAAAATGATAACCTAGAAATGACTGCTAGCTTAGATGCATCTACTTTAATTCCATCTCCTGAAATATGGTGACCTAAAACAATTCCCTTAGTAAAAATCATAAACATTTTTCATGGCTTAATGAGATATTTACTTCTTTACACCCAATGAAACTTTTTTTCCAAATTTTTAAGAGCTTCTTCAAAAAAAAATCCATAGATAGTAAAATCATCCATGTAAAGTTCCACACAATCATGAATTAGCTCATAAAAAATATCTAGAAATGCCTTTTGGAATGTTGCAAGTGCATTACATAACCCAAAAGGATGTACTCGATATGCATAGGTTCCCCATGGATAGGTAAAGGTTGTTTTATCTTGATCTTTTGGAGCTACTTGGATCTGGTTAAATCGAGTAAAACCATCCATGAATGAAAAGTATTTTTTCCCTGCCAATGTGCCAAGAACTTTATCTATAAAAGGAGGTGGAAAATGATCTTTTGAAGTAGATTGATTCAATTCCCTATAATCAATGCATAGTCTCCGTTTTCCATTTTTCTTGGGAACAATTACCAGTGGTGAAACCCACTGGTTGTCTGATATTGGATAAATGAAATTCACATTTAACAATTTTTGTAATTCCTCTTTAACAATTTCCCTTAAATCTAGATTCATTCTCCTTTGTGGTTGTCGGATTGGTCTAGCATTTTCTTCAATATAGTTATGATGCATAAAAGTGTTAGTATCAATTCCTTTCATATCAATGTATTCCCATGCATAAGCAAAGGAATGTTCTTGCAACATCTTTACTAATTCTTTATTTTGAGATTCTTTTAGATTATCATTAATATTCAAAGTTTTCCCTAGAAAGATATCTATTAAAGAATTGCCAAATTTCTCCACGGAATGTAAATCCATTTAATGAGATGTTAGATATTTAATAGTATATTGTTCTTGAAAACTGTGAATTTGTTCACAATATGAGGAAGATTCATTATTTTGTATTAGATTCAAAATTTGATCTTCTTCATCTATTTGTGAAGTGACAAAAATTGGTCGTATGTCTAAGTTTTCATTATCATCATCTATCCATGCTTCACTTTCTACTTCTATCATTGTTTTTGGAGGAGGATATAATGTGAATTTATTTTTCGAACTTCCATCAAAGATAAACATATCACCAGATCGACAAATTATAAAAGCATCAGCTGTAGCTAATCATGCTCTTCCTAGAATCAATGGGTGTCCTCCTAGATTATTCTTGGGTGTTAAGATCATAAATTCAAAGGCATACTCCCAAGAATCTAAGGATACAAGTACGTCTTCTAACACACCATCAGGTTTGATAACAGATATATCTACTAATTGCAATAGTGTAGGTGTATATTGAAGATTAGGAAGTTTCAAATGATCCATAGTTTGTTTATTCATGATGTTGATCGCTGCTCCTAAATCAATCAATCTGTTTGGAATCTCAACCCAATTGATGTGTATTTTCACAATGGGACTTCTTGGATCTAGATATTTTTGAATTGTTGTCTTTCCCATCATGATATCTGCATTTTTTCCAATTAACTGGATTCTTTTAACTTCTTTCCTTTTTCTTCCTATTTTTTTAATACTTAACTCCCTGTTTGTCTTTGACAATATTGGTATTTATTTGATAGCTTGCAACAAAGGCATTTTTATAAAAACATTTTTCAATTCATCTATCATATCATGATCATGCGACACAATCTTTTTTTCTACCCCTTTCTCAATTTTCAATGTTTCAGGAAAATGTGGGTTTTGAACAGAAACTAAAGGTTGTTCTATAATGGTGATCTAGGTGGATATTGGTGGCCACCTACCTATTCCACCTAGACCCTCCAGTTAGTTTCATATGTTTCCTTGTTTATTTCAACATTTACTATTTTTAGCATTTTTTCGAGTCTTGAACTTTCACAGCAGTTTTGACCCCATAAACGACATTTTTTTGAGGTCCACTGCAGGCCCATAGCCATAGGTAGGGACCTACGGTGAAACCTATAGTACTCAGAGAAACCTTTCCAAAAAGGTATCATACATGCTAGACAAATATAATATGACCAAGTTACCCCCAGGAAGTTGGTTCCCAATTAACCCCAACGGGGCCCACAAACTCTTGGGGCCCATAAATTTTCCCAAATCATTTAACGACTAACCACAGGCGATGCATATTCATCCATCAACCACTCTGGAGGCACCACTCCTTTTTAAGGTACAAGTTAACTTCATTAGTCTCATATTTAAGGGCCTAATAGATGCAAATGATGTAGATAAATGGTTAAATATGTTAGAAGGATATTTTTCAGTTCATGACTGTCCCAATCAGGAAAATATTACTTTTTCACTTCTCAAAGCTACCCCACATATCAAGGACTTGTGGGAAACCTACTCTGAACAAAAATAAGAGAGTGAACCCTCATTGTTTCTAGCCGCACCCACTTGGGATTCTCTCTAAAATGCCATCAAGGGACAATATTACCCTATCAGGAGCTATGAATATAAATACATAAAATGGACCACTCTACGACAGTGAAGGGACCAATATGTGCCAAAGTTCACAAATAATTTACATACCCTTTGCACGAAGTTGGTTATGAAGGATACTGATCAACATTTGGTACTGAAGTACCATGGTTGTCTACATAAGTACATCCAGAACGAGATGGATTTCCTAACATTTCCTCGCTTGGCACAACGTACCGATAGACTGTCAAGCTTGAGCATAAGTTTGAACAGAAGAAGTGGGACTTTGGATAAGCAAATCCAAAGCAAGGAAAAGGTGCCCCCAAACCACAGGGCAAAGGACAAAGCCAAGGCAGAGCTACCTAGGACAGCTTGTCAAAGCCGCAAGAAAATAATAACACCATGAAGACAAAGAAGGACACAAGAAAATGGTGTGAGTTCCATAAGAGCTCCACTGACAAAACAAGTGAGTGTTAGGCCAAGCAGTCACTAGTGGCTGAGCTAAAGGTCTCTAAATCAGATACATGTTCTGACTTTAAATCAAAACTCGATAAGTGGAATGAAAAAGGGAATCATATCATTGATGCAGAGCCCAATGCCACCATGACCACCACCAAGATCTAGAATATTGAGCTTGAAGATCCAAAGAAGGGGGAATGCCTCTTCCACTCACAAATGTGGGTTCATTTTTGATGGTGGGAGCCAAAAGAACCTCATTTTAGCAGAGGTCATGAAGTGGCTAGGCCTAAAGACTACAACACATTTAGAGTCATACACCATTGGGTGGCTTCACCAAGGACGAAGTCTCTACGTCAGCCAACAATGTTGCCTTCCCTATAGCATCAAGCCCTTCATGGATGAGGTACTGTGTGATGTTTCTCCTCTTTAATTTTGTGATGTATTGTTAGGATAACCATACTTGTGGAAGTGACATGTTGTATATGGCTCTATACCTCGCTCTATGATTATTAATTTGGCCAATAAGTTATACAGGATACTGGAGGTAGCCCTGCGTACCACCATCTCTTTGATCACTGCAAAATAATCCAGTAAGATCATTTCCTAGGCTAGAAAATTTATTTTCCTTATGATTCTCCCTCAGGGAAAGAAGAATGTTATGGCCATGGCTTCTAGGCAAGGATCCTCTGCACAACAACAGTAGATGGACAAGGCCATGGAGGAGTACAGGGATATTTTTGCCTCACCTACAAGGGTACCTCTACACTATCAAGTCAAGCACATCATCGATCTAACCCTGAGCACACAACTGCCGAATGGACCGATTTATTGATGCTCTGATATGGAGAACAATGAGATCAAGACGCAGATTCAGGAACTATTGTAGAAAGGGCACATCAGGCCAAGCTCATCACACTGTGGGAGCCCGATTGTATTGGTACAGAATAACGATGGGACCTAGAGACTCTGGATTGACTATCAGGTGCTAAAAAAGATCACTGTTCGGAATAGGTACCCAATCCCACAGGTTGATGACCTTTTGGACCAGCTCAAGGGGGCCAAATATTTCAAAAATATTGACTTAAAGTTAGGTTATCATCAAGTGCCTATCAAACCCTCCGATGTGTGGAAGACTGCCTTCATATTCAAGGAGGGTCTTTTCGAATGGTTGGTCATGCCGTTTAGATTAACGAATGCCCCTACTACCTTCATGAGATTGATGGAAGACATCTTGCGAACCTTCACCAATGCGTTCGTGGTGGTGTAATTAGATGATATATTGACCTTCAACCAGAGTTGGGAAGAGAACCTCCACCATATTCGATAGGTCCTTCAAACCCTGCAACAACACAAACTGTGTGCTAACTTGGAGAAATGCACTTTTGGATTCACCTAGGTTCAATATTTGGGAAAGATCATTGATGATAAGGGTGTACATGTGGACCCATACAAGATACAAGTCATTTAGGATTAGCCAGCCCCAACAACTCTAATAGATCTCCACAACTTTTAGGGCTTTTCTAATTTCTACTGTAGGTTCGTATTGGGGTTCTCTCATATCATTTGGACTTTAAGTCAAGTCACCAAGGGTGGAGTGAAAGGAAAGTTTTTTTGGTCTTAAACCTAATAGTAGGCATTTTTTGAGTTGAAACATCATCTTTGCTCTGCACTAGTGCTCACATTACTAGACCTACAACAACCATTTGAGATTGAGACAAATGCCTTCGAATATGCTATTAGTGCAATTCTTACTGAGCATGGGCATCTAGTGGCTTACCATAGTGAGACACTTTTAGACACAGTCTAAAATTATCCCACTTACTACAAAGAAATGTATTCCATTGTGCAAGCCTACCATCAATGGAAGCACTAAATTCTGGCGAAGGAAATGACCATCCACATAGACCACCGACCCTTGCAGTTCATACAAAGACAAGGGAAGTTGCAGAATGTCACCATCAGAAATAGTCCACCTACCTCCAACAGTTCCATTTGAACATTAAGTATAAGAAGGGCAACACCGATAATGCTTTTTATTGCCTCAGCCAACCAACAGTCATGGTGCTGATCACTGTGCTTAACTTCTGTGGGAACAAGACTTCGGGGTGGCCGCATCTTTACAAGGTTGATCCAAAATTCGGTAGTGCATACTAGACACACCTGGAAGGGAAGCAAGTTCAAAATTTTCACCTTTAGGATTCACTGTTATGCTACCTAGGACACATCTATGTTCCTTCAAGCGAGCGTGCCAAGATGATTTGGGAGGCACACTACAGTCACGTTGATGAAAATTTTGGAGTAGAGAAAACAGTGGCGGTATTGCAGAATTATTTTTATTAGCTGAAACATTGTTAGGATGTTGGGAAGTACATTAGATCCTACACCACTTGTGCCATTTCCAAACCAACCATCAAGAAGCAAGGCATGTATACTCCTCTTCCTACTCCTAGTCGACCTTGGAAATCTATCTCCATGGATTACATGTCGGGCCTTCCTTCTAGTAAGCATGACAGCGATTGTGTTTTCATAGTCCTCTACAAATTCTCTAAGATGGCCATCATGGCTGCTTGCAAGAATAATATCATAACAAAGGCCACTGCTAAGATCTTCTTTGAGCGAGTGTGGGTAAATTTTTGTATCCCATATTCCATTGTATCAGATTGGGACAACATATTCCTAAGTGCATTTTGGTCCAGACTCTGGTCAATGCTGGATACAAAACTTACTCAGTCCATGACTTTCCATCCCCAAACTAATGGCCAAACAGAGGTGGTCAACAAGATGATCATACACTAACGCAAGAATCATTGTTTTAAGAAATCTCAACAATCGGCTCTGCGTTTTCCTTTCCCTTTATATTCCAACCTTCCGTTGCGCTACCCTGATTTCCTTAGAAACAAGCCCGACAACAGTTTTTTCACTTTTTAATAGAACCTCTTGAAAGTACTTACTGTAGATCGTAACACATTGATTCGACGGTCCACGTTATGTCGCAATCACAAAGTGCAATGGGCGAGCGCTTAGGACTCAGTACATACATATGAAACATTGCGATGTGATTTAATCAATGATCGCATCGCCATTGCATATTGCAGTTTCCCAATGCTTAGGGCCCATTCCCATTCTAATGAAATATTGTGATGCGATGGATCACAATCACAAATCACACTGTCTTACGGCTTGAGGTCCAGTCACACACAAATTCTTTATTGCGATGCGATATATCAATGATCACGCATCGCAATTCCTTAAGGCATGAGGTTTGCCCCCTTGTAAACAAATATTGCGATGCGATATGGGATGATCCAATGGTTGGCAGGATTTTGCACCGTTGGTTGGAACTTAGATCAACAGTTGGGATTTAAACGGGCTTCAACACCGTTATTAACACTAAGGACTGTGGTTTCCGATGAACTTTGAGTCTTATAACATAAAGCATAAAAACATAGAAATATTTGATTTCGTCCTGAATACAAATAAACAGAGGAAAGACGAGAGTTTTAATAAAATCGATACATAATAGCACACAAAATCAATTAATCAATACGATCAGTGTTACAGAGTCTCAGCCCTTTGGCTCGATTACAACAATTCAAAAGACCCATGTTTCAATCTGGAAATCCTCGTTCTATTACTCAGCTCTTGCTTCACCCAATCCTCCCTCATCATTGCCAATTCGTTTACATTACATTTCTTCCTTTTTTATGAGTCGAATCATACTCTAACTGTGTTGAAAAACTCAATCTTCTATTTTAATCATTCTAACAACTCAATCTCCTTCTTCAAGCTCTATCACACACCTATGCTAACAACTTATTCTTGAATCTAAAATAAGACAATTTCTAACTATTACAATAATGAAATACAGATCATTTCTTGAGAGATCCAACCCTCTCGGTTAAAAATGACTTTTATCCATTCAGGTCAGTGAAATTCAATTGTTTAGCCACAACATGTGAACAAACCTTCACATCGCTGGCTAAGTCCAGATGCTCCTACATTAGACTCCCAGGGAAGAAAAGAATCATCCCTCAAACTTTCAGGGCTTACTCCATACTTCTGAAACTCTGCTGTTGTTAACCAGCTAGCATCCTTCATTTGTTGTCCTTTTCATTTGACTAGATATTGAAAATAAATATGTCCTCTGGTTCTTTTGGATACTCTTTTCTCCAAAATAGCTTATGCTTCTTTCTTAGCTATCTTTGGCATTTATTCTTCCTAGTTCAAAGTTTGAACTTCATCTTTTGTAGGTTCCTCCTGTAGCTCTATCTCTGTCCCTTTGTATGGATACAAATCTGCAACATTAAAGATAGGTGATATTCCAATCCCTTCTGGCAATTCAATTTCATAAGGATTAGCTGAAAAGTTTCTTACAATTCTACATGGCCCTATCTTTTTCATTTTCAGTTTATTGTAAGTCTTAGCAGGAAATCTTTCTTTTCTCAAATATACCATTACTAAATCTCCCACTTGGAATTGTTTCTCTCTTCTTTTCATATCTACTCTCTGTTTGTATTTGCCATTGCTTTCCTATAATCTTCCCTTGACATCTTCTTGTAGTCTTTGCATCTACTCTGCAAACTCTTCAGCTTTTGCTCTTCTTTTCTCCTGCTTACCCAAATTTCTGAGCTCATACACACCTCTTGGATTGATCCCAAAAACAATCTGAAATGGACTCATTCTAGTACTTCGGTTTGGAGTGTCATTATAAGAAAACTCAGCCTGAGCTAGTGCTAAATCCCATTGTTTAGGATTTTGATACACTAAAATTCTCAATATGATTCCCAAGCTCCTGTTTACTACTTCGGTCTATCCATCTATTTGAGGATGGTATGTTGAACTAAAACTGAGGTTAGCTCCTAGTTTCTTCCAAAGATTTCTCCAGAAATTCCCTACAAACTTTGTATTTCTATCAGACACAATACTTACATGCAATCCATGTAATCTTACAATTTCTTAAAATAATATATTAGTTATATGTGTTGGATCACTAGTCTTTTTACAAGTAATGAAATGTGCCATCTTGGAAAATATATCTGCCACAACGTAAATGGAATCATTCCCTCTTTGAATTTTAGGAAATCTCAAAACAAAATCCATGTAACTGCATCCCATGGTTGGTTTGGTATTGGAAATGGCTGATACAATCCTATATTCTGGCTTCTCCCTTTAGCATGCTGACATATCCTGCACTTCTCAACAAATCTTTTAACATTAGTTTGCATTTTTGGTCAATAATAAAAAGCATTCACCTGAGCAAAGGTTTTGTCTTGTCCAAAGTGACCTAATAATCCTCCATTATGTTTCTCCTTTATTATGTTTTCCCTCATAGAACATTTGGGAATAAACAACTTGTTGCCTTTAAAAAATAAACCTCCTTGAATAAGATAGTCTAACCACTAACTTCTGTTATGAACTATTGGATTTTGTACTGTTGTATATATATCTTTGAAATCTGCATCATCTTTGTACATTTCAACCATTTCTTCAAATCCTACAACACCAGCTTTGAATCCTTGCACAATAAAACTTACCCTACTTAAAGCATCAACAAATTTGTTCAACTCACCACTTCGAATGTTTATGGTTCAATTTCGGCTGGCTGTTTATGAACTGTAATGCATGATTGTCAGAAGTATAAACTCCTTTGGCAGCAAATAATTTCTCCATTTCTTTAAAGCTTGTACAATAGCATAAAACTCTTTATTGTAAGAAGAATACTTCTTCTTCGCTTCATTCAATTTCTCCTTGAAGTACACTATCAGTCTCTGTTTCAATATGAAATACTTTTATAAAATCAGGTAAAGCTAAAATTGGTTCCTCTAATGATTTTCCTCTTCAGTGATTTAAAATTCATGTCTGTTGCTTCTGTCCACTTGAACGACTGATTAGTCTCTTTGACTGTTTCAAGAATTGGTGCACAAATCTGACTAAAATCTCTGATAAATTTCCTGTAAAAACTTGCAAGACCATGAAATTTTTTTACCTTAAATATATTCCTGGGAATAGGCCAATTCCAAATTGCTTAGACTTTCTCTGAATCCATTTTCAACCCTTCTTTAGAAACTACAAATCCCAAGTAAATTAATTCTTCTCTCATGAAACTACATTTATTTAGATTTATCAGTGGTTTCTCTTTTTGCAAAGTTCTTAAAACCAATCTGAGATGCTCTAGATGTTCTTCTTTACTTTTAATAAAAACTAGAATATCATCAAGATAAAAAATAACAAACTTGCCTGCATATTCCTTCACGACTTCAGTAATCAATCTCATGAACGTGCTAGGTGCATTAGTGAGTCCAAAAGGCGTCACCAACCACTTGTACAACCCACTGTTTGTTTTAAATGCAGTCTTCCATCTGTCTCCTTCTCTAATTCTTATTTGATGATATCCACTCTTCATATCTATTTTAATAAAATACTTTGACCCACTCAAACAATCCATCAAATAATCCATGCGTGACAAAGAAAATCTATACCTGATAGTGATCTTTTTTATGGCTCTGGAATCTATACACATATGCCATTCACCTCCTTTCTTTGGACTGAGTACTGTTGGTACAACAAATGGACTAAGACTCTCTCTGATTAGTCCCTTATCCATCAGTTCTTGCACTTGTCTTCCAACTTCTATGTTCTCTTGAGGAGTTAATCTATACGGTGCTTTGTTTGGCAAACTCCCTCCTGGTATTAGATCAATATGATGACTAATACTCCTGATTGGTGGCAATGCATTTGGCAACTCATCCACAATAATATCAGGGAAATCATTTAAT
The DNA here is from genome assembly GCA_000404065.3 of Pinus taeda. Lineage (NCBI taxonomy): Eukaryota > Viridiplantae > Streptophyta > Pinopsida > Pinales > Pinaceae > Pinus > Pinus taeda. The sequence goes on from APFE031732126.1 coordinate 43,718, forward strand.
AGAATTTTGATTTCTTCAGGTAAATCATCTAAGTTCGTGGAAGTTAAAATTACCTTAGGTATCCCTATTATAGAAAAATTCATTTCTTCACCCTTTCCAACCTCTTGTAACAACTCCTTTCTGCTCATCAACATAACACTATTTCTAGGTGCTCCTTTGTCAGCATCATCCTTCAATGGCAGCAATGTATGTTTATTTCCATCCTTCTCCAGAGTATAAATGTTTCTCCTCCCATCATGAATAGCTTTCCAATCAAACTGCCACGGTCTTCCCAGCAATACATGGCATACATCCATTGGCATTACATCACATAATATCACATCCCTATATGTACCAATCTGTATCTCGACATTGCATTGTTCTGTCATAGTAATCTAATGTCCTTTTTGCAACCATGACACTTTGTAAGGAGTAGGGTGTACTATCTTCGCTAATCTGAGTTTTTCCACCATCTCTGTAGAAACAAGGTTATCAATGCTTCCACTATCAATTATCACTTTACAACACTTACCTTTGGATTTACATGTAGTTCTGAATAAACTCTTCCTCTGCGCCGGTTCTTCAATTTCTTTCTCTACTTTAAGAAATGCCCTTCTCAACAACAGGGATTCTCCTACTTTAGGGGATTCCTCCTTTTCCATAAGTCGAGGTGGTTTTGGCTTTGCCTCAACCACATTCGCATTCGTCTGACTTGCTAGTTTATTATGAGGATAGTCCCACGACACATGTCCCCATTCTCCACACGTGTAACACCGAGTACCTCTACCTCGACCTCTTCCTCTGGGTGCAAATCTTCCTCTACTAAAATATCCCCTCTGTGGTGGTCTACTAATTGAACAGCTTGCTTCATGCTGATGTTGCTTTCCCCTTGGTCTGGTAGTTCCTCTACCTCTTATTAAGCTCCTTCCTCTATTCCTCTGATTTTGTTTTCTCAACATCTTCTCTTATGCCTTCAAACCCGCTTGATAGGCATCCTCAATAGTCTTTAGACTTAGTAAGATGATCTCATCCTGTATGTCCTATCTTAAGCCATTGATATATCTGGCTACCTTCTCCATGTCATCTTCTGCATGTCCGACTCTAATACTCAATCTATAAAGCTCTTCTGGGTATTCTTTAACAAACATTCCTTTTTGCCTTAAATTCTTTAATTGCTTTAAAAGATTTAACTGATAATATTTAGGCATAAATTTGGCTTTCATCTTACTCACCATTTTGTCCCATTGCTTGATTTTGGACTTTACTTTCCTCATTTTGGATGTTTGTATTTCATCCCACAAATAGCTGCATGACCCTTAAATCTGGTGATTGCAAATTTCACCTTCTTTCTGTCATCAACCTCCTCTTGATAGTCAAAATATTTGCCTAATGAACTGATCCAATCCATTAGCTCTTCTGCATTGAGACTCCCTTCATACATATGAATTTCCACCTTTGGTTTTCCTCCTACTTTCGCCAACATCTTAATAACTCTAGTAGTTTCATTTTCCTCCTCTTCTTCTTCCTCAAAAGGTTCTTCTTTAGCACTGTTAGCTCCTTCATCAAGTGTTCTTCTCTGAGTAGTCTCAATTGCTTCCATCCTCATAGGCAAACTTCGGATCTCTCCAGTAGAACTACAGTTTCTTCAAGCCTTCCTCGACTAATGCCAGCTCCTCTCCTCAACGACGTGTTTACTGTAATCAACCTTAATCTCTACTTTGATACCGAAAATGACATAGGAATCAATTGTTTTAAGAAATCTCAACAATCGGCCCTGCATTTTCCTTTCCCTTTATATTCCAACCTTCCACTGTGCTAATTTGATTTCCTTAGAAATAAGACTGACAATAGATATTTCACTTTTTAATAGAACTGCTTGAAAGTACTATACCATAGATCATAACACATTGATAGGGCCTGGTACATACATATGAAATGTTGCGATTCGATTTAATCAATGATCACATCACCATTACATATCGCAGTTTCCCAATGCTTAGGGCCTATTCCCTTTCCAATGAAATACTACGATGCGATGGATAGCACTTGTAAATCACACTATCTTATGGCCTGAGGCCCAATCACACACAAATGATTTATTGTGGTGCAATATATCAGTGATCACACATCGCAATTCCTTAAGGCCCAAGGTCCACCCCCTTGTAAACAAATATTGCAATGCAATATGGGATGATCCAACGGTCGGCGGGATTTCGCACTGTTGGTTGGAACTTAGATCAACGGCTGGGATTTAAGTGGGCTTCAACACTATTATTAACACTAAGGGCTGCATTTTGCGATGAACTTTGAGTTTTATAACATAAAGCATAAAAACAGAGAAATATTTGATTTCATCCCTAATACAAATAAACGTAGGCAAAACGAGAGTTTTAATAAAATTGATACATAACATCACACAACATCAATTAATCAATACAATCAGTGTTAGTAAGTCTCTGACCTTTGGCTCAATTACAGCAATTCAAAATATTCCTGTTTCGATATGGAAATCCTTGCTCTTTTACTCGACTCTCACTTCACTCAATCCTCCCTCATCTCTGCCAATCTGTCTACATTACATTTCTTCTTTTCTATGAGTCAAATCATACTCTAACTATGCTTAACAACTCAATCTTTTATTTTAATCATTCTAACAACTCAATCTCTATTTTGAAGCTCTATCACACACCTATGTTAACAACTTATCCTTGAATCTAAAATAAGACAATTTCTAACTGTTACAATAATGAAATATAGATCATTTCTTGAGAGATCCAACACTCTTGGCTAAAACTGACTTTTGACCACTCAAGTCAATGAAATTCAACTTGTTTAGCCACAACATGTGAACAAACCTTCACATTGCTAGCTAAGTCCAGATGCTCTTGCATCATACACATTTTGTACATGTACAACTTGAAGCATCCATGCACATGGAATGAAAGTCTCCCTTATGTCCAACACAACTTCAATAGAGCTCTCCACAAATCAACATGCCACAACCCCTTTCAGGTAGGGATGGGATTTCAACCATTATGTCCCATTGATGTGGTGATACCATTTACATCCACTCAGGCAGATCCAGCTCATGTTCAATCCGAAGCTGAAAGGGCTAATGACTTCTATTGTAACATGTATTTTTTGTTGCCTTTAATATTCATGTTTCATTCAAAAATCACTTGAAAATATCTTTAAAAAGATAAGGTAAGAGGGAGATGTAATAGAATCAAAACACAAAAGAAACAAGTGTAAATGAATTGGCCCATGTGATCAAGTTAAATCATATTATAAATGGTTTATGGAGCCATAACCAAAATATATATATTTATATGTTAGCGATGTGATTAAATTGCAATCGCAAAGATGCAGCGGGCAATTATATTATTACCACAGGAATCACTGATTGCCAATTGTGATAAAGGCATATCTTGAAAACTGTGCAAAGGCTTTGGAAAAGGAGGAAAAAGGTATGGTTACACATTTTTATATGTATTTCTATTATAAAGGATTATAATAGAAATAAGCGTTGAACAAGTCGGACCTGAAACACATATATATTATGTTTTAAAGTTTTGGTGGGTCGACAGTAACATAGCACCTTATATATATATATAATATATATATCTAGAGTTTGAGTTTCGCCGATTGTGATATGCGATAGGCCAGACCTGATGTTACATATGTATTATGTTTAATTCTTCCGGTGCATCCATCCTATCATGGATTATAAAGGTTTATATTAATATAACAATTGAAAGCGTCGATTGCAATAAGTGATGGTAAAGCCATACCTGAAACATATATATATTATATTGTAAAGTCTCGGTGGGTCTGCCACACCGCAGGGCTATAGATGTTGGTTTTGCCGATAACGATTGCGATGGCTGGACCCGAAAGCATATATATCGTGTTTTATAATTATGGCGGGTCCATAAAGCACCGAATGCATACGCAATGGGATTTCGGACCCGATATTGTTATATATAACGTTTTATAACTCCAACGGGTCCACATTCATGTAGTTTGTAAAGGATTGGGTTAATACACCACTGGAAAGGGCCGATTACGATTTGCGTTGGGAAGTCAACGAAGCACTGAAAAGGTGGAACCGATGGGTTTATGCAACAAATTTAATTCTTTTTTAGTTCCACGATAAAACAAAGGTTTGCGTTAATTTCGTTATATAAAGGGAAAATTAGTATTAGAGCCGAATCCAAAGAAGAAGGCAATTTGTATGGTTTCCTTTGTATTTTTGCCAATCAAAATGCCCGATAGATACGTAAGCCCAGATTTATGCATGACTAACATAGTTTATCATGACTAAAATGGATTAATAATTATTTTGGCATAACAAAGGAACTTGGTAGCGGATTAACAGAGCAAGCCAACAGTTATCATCCTCTTCTAAATTCAATTATGTTTCTGTTATTTCATGTTCTTTGAGGTGTCTTTTACCCTCTATAAAATCTTGTAATAGTTATAATTCAAATAGTTAGGGAAATAGTTTAGTAGTTTGACAGTTTCAGAGATCAGCAACTGTTTCACAAATGTATAAAAGGAGGAAAATTTACAAAGAAGGGGTTGGAATTTTGGAGAACCCAGAGACTAGGCCACTGTATTCCTAATATAACTATTGATTAATGAAAGAATCAGAAGTTTCCATGAATTGTTGGGTATAATTTTGTAACCTTCTCTATCATGTGCCATCTTATGTTTTTTTCTTTCAAGTAGAGTAATGAAGCTACAGGTCTTTATTTGCTTATGTAGATAAATTTAAAATTCCTTAAAAGAGTGCTCCTATACTTGAAGTTTTCACCTTCCTTTATAAGTTATAGATAACAGTTTCTGTGTAAGGCAGCATATTATCTTTAACTTATCCAAGGGTCAAAGATAGTAGTTTTTGTGTTAAGTATCATATTGTCTATGATTCAGTTCTCATTTTCATAATTATTTTAAGCAACGGATAGTAGGTTCTGTGTTAAGCAACATATTATCTTTAGCTTCTCCTTCAAGATTTCTTCATTCATCATTTATATCTAGCAACAAGTGGCATTCTGAGATGTTCTGGTCATACATGTATTACGGGCTAAAGACCAAGTTTTCTAGGTCCTTCATTTGAGAACACAACAAACAATAAAGTGATAATAAGTGACAACAAACAATAATCATTAATGTCTTAACCACAATTTCTCCATAGCCGGGAAATTGGTTTCTTAGGGTACAACAACTTCATTGACCGCTTCAACGCATCTGCCAACAGGCCCATGATATATTGAATAGAACCAATTCTAAGTACAAGCAGCGTCATAATCATCATCGAGTGCCACACAAGTTCTAGGTGGGTGACAAAGTTTGGCTACATTTGTAGAAGGAACACCTTACTGGACCCAACAAGAAGCTTTGTCCGCTCCAATATGGGCCATACACCATCACCAAGGATGTCAGTGACAATGCTTTTGAGCTTAGCATCCCATCGTTCCTTGGTCTGCACCCAGTGTTCAATGTAGACTGCCTTCGGCCATACTTTCCACCATTGTTGGGCACATCCGACATTGCAGAACAACTCACACCAACAGAACTTAACTCGGACTGCATGGAACAAGACACAACTAATTAGATCATGGATACAAATATCAAGAACAATTTCCAAAAAATGATATAACTATATCAAGTTGTCAAAGTAGTCCAACTCCTTCACTAGGGCAAGTGGTTCAGCAGGGACTAGGTTCAATAGAAATTTACTCACCTCATGAAGGCTCTACACACAATGGGGACCATTGCTTCCTAAGGGGGGAGGAATGATCCATGTGGATATTGGTGGCCACCTGCCTATTCCACCTAGACCCTCCAGTCTGTTTCATATGTTTTCTTGTTTATTTTAGCATTTAGTATTTTTAGCAGTTTTTTAAGTCCTTAACTTTCAGAGCAGTTTTGACCCCTTAAATGACATTTTTCCAAGGTACACTATAGTCTCATAGCCATAGGCTGGGGCCTACATTGAAACCTGTAGTAATTAGAGAGAACTTCCAACAAGGTATTGCACGTGCCAAACAAAGATAATATGACCAAGTTATGACCCCAGGAAGTTGGCTGCCCAACTAACCCCAACGAGGCCCACAAACTCTTGTTGTTACATCTCCTGGGGTTAGGGTTTTGGTTGCTTAGGGTTTTCTCATGTTTTTCAATAATAAATAGGCCCTTGAGCCTCATTATAACATAGTTCAGAGGCATATAACCGCCACATCTCTTCTCAAATATAAGCTACCATTGTCCGACCTATCTTATTTCCATTATGTTTGTAAGCATAGTTCAATATTTTTCTATTAATGAAATGAAGTGTTTTTATGCTACATATATGTATTTATGATTATATTTTTAATTTGTTGCATTCATCTTTAAGTTCAGATCAAATGAGAGTTGAGTTTATCAGAATATTACCAGAATGTACAGGGGTGGTTTTTTTTTTAGAATTTTCTTTTTGATGAGAAGATGTCTCTTTCTCAGAGATGTCATCTTTTTCAGAATCCTGGATAACAACAAATGGTGAATTTTTTTTCCAATACTCTACCAAATCTAAGTTCGACATTTTTTATATGTAATGGATTTACCATATAGGTTTGGAAATTTTGTCCTTCCATGTTGTAAACAGGTTGTGAATTTTTATTGTTTAGATTTGGAAGTGGTTGAGCAGGAAGTTGATTTGGTTTTTGTGGAAATGGTAGTGAAAGTTGTGGGTTTGGATTTTGTGGTTGAGATGGTTGAAAAATATGAGGAAAATACTATGGTGGAAAAAAAGGGTAAAGTTGATGATATTGAGGGTATTTTCCATATGGATTTTTCCATCCTTGTGCCCAAGGTCGAGACCAAGGTTTCCAAGGCATGGGTGCGACCCAATTTCTTGGTGATGGTTGTGCATATGTCTAAGTGTTGAAACCTTGGGTCATACTCAATTGTGGATTTTGCCATGGTCTCTTGTAAATAAAACAAAGAGGTTCTACTTGATTTTCCATTACTTCCTCTTGATAGAAAACTTTAAGACCTGGTATTGAAGGACATTCCTTTGTATTGTGATTTTTTTCACATATGACATAGGTTTCTACACTTTTTAAGTCAAGAGGGCATTCTCTCAAGGCATGCTTCTTTCTACATGTTGGAAAAAAGATAGATAGTGCAACATTTTTAGATTTTTTCTTGTTTTGTACTTTCAAGGTATCTAATTGCCTTTTTTAGCCCTACTTACTATCCCAACTACAGATTTTTTCTCGTTTTGTACTTTCAAGGTATCTAATTTCCTTTTTCAGCCCTACTTACTATCCCAACTACAGATTTATTAATCCTAGACATAACAAGATCTCTTGGATTTTTCCCAATTCATTCCTTTCCTCTTCAAATGTGTATGCATAACTCACTAATATCTCCAAGTGATAACTACAAAATATATCCTTTACCCATCAAATTGAGAAGGTCTATCCACTCATCTTAGATAGATTTTAGTAAGAGAGCTTTCAAAGTTTCTTCATCTAAATTATGCATTTTAGCCCTTTTTATATTATAAGAAAAATTTTCAATGAAATCTTCAAGATTTTCATCTTCCTTTTGCATCATTTTAAAGACTTAATATTTAATATTATGAGGCATACAATAATCCTTGTATTTTTCTAAGAATTCAGTTTTCATTTCTTCTCATGTTCTTATAGAGTGTTCTTCTAAGCCCATAAACCATTTTAATTATGCGTCCTTAAGAGTGGTTGGAAACAATTTAAACTTTTGAGTATCAAGCGAGTAGTCATAATATTTATATAAAACTTCAAACTCAAAGAGAAATGTTTCAAGATCTTCATTTCTTAATCCATGAAAATTAGGAAGGAAGGAGGGTGAGATATTTTTCATTGTGGATGTGGTATCTTCATCGAGGATGGGAAATCCAAAAGGTTTTGGACCTCCTCTACCACATCCTCCACCTATTCCACCTCCTCTATTTCCTCCTCTTCCACCTCCAATCCTAGGTTGTTCACCATTTACATTATGTACTTCTCCTTTCCCTTCTCCTTCTGTTGTAGATTCTTTAGAACTAATGTAAGGTTCTAAAATTGGATTTTATAGTTCCTCATCTGGCTCTTCTGGTTCTTCTATCAATGGAATGTTAAAACATGTTCTTCTTCTTCCTCTTCACTAGGGATTTCTAGTTCTTTTCCTAGAAGTTGTTATCCAGTTGAAGATAGAAAAATTACTCCTTCAGTTGGGGATGTAAGCTCTTCTTCTTCTATTACAACTTTAGTTGAAGAAGTTGGTGAATCTTTAGGTTGGATTTCAGATCTAAGTACCCCAGGAAGTCTATGTGTACCTGCAATTGATGGAATATGAGTTTGGGTGGATGGTGTGGCATTACAGGTTGTGCTGGGGTGAGTGGTGGTGTTGGAATCTAACTCCTATCTCTACCTACAAATCTAGCTCTAGAATCTCTTTCTCTATGGATATTATTATTATTATATTATTATTATTAATTTTTAATGAAAAGAAAAAGAAAAAGATTCTGACATACACTTCCCCAGCAACTGTGCCAAAATGTTTGGTAATTTAATTGATGTTAATTACTTACATGAATTATCAACCAGGGCTAGTAAACTGATGAAATGTATGTGCATTGTATGTGCTAGGAGTCTTTGTCACTCATAAAATTCTTAAGTTAATGTGAGATATCAAAATGCACATGTTTCTCTATAGCTATGTAAGTAAATAAATCGCTCATAAAAATGGAACCAATTCTATTTATCTTACTTAAAATAATGATCACACTCTTCTTGAAAGAAACTTCACACTTGCCTAACACTTAAAATAAAATCACACTCACACTTTGCTTGAAATAAGATCACTCACACTCTCGCTTTAAAATGAAATCACTCTTGCATATAAAGAAAATCACACTTGCTTAAATGAAAATCACACTTGCTTATAGGTAAAATCACACTTGCTTAAAAGAAAATCACACTTGCATTCAAATTGAATCACTCTTGCTTATAAACAAAATTACACCTAGAATAAAATCACACAATAAATGAATCTGCTTCAACGAAAAGAAATATTAGCTCTGCAAATGAAAATCCCATCTATATCACTACAATGTAAGGCTATTATAATCTGTCCATGTGGTCTAGAAATATCTCTTCTCCTGAACAATGAAATGATTAGATAAATTTCTACAAAAAATCTTAAACCTATATCTAGCAATCAAAACTCAAATCATTAAATGAATTGATAGAAATCTACAGGAAACATAAAATGAATTTCTGACTGTAAACAAAAGGAAAACCTTACTATATTGAGGGGGGCCTCCTACAAGAAGAATGTAGCACTATAACACTTTCACGAGATGATCAACCACACATTGAGATCGCACAACAAGAAAATTGGACGGAACAGTGTTTCTATAACAAAACATAGTTTTTACAAATAAAATTCAAGTTTGTCTCAACTATGTCGAGAGGCATATTTAGAAAACCCTTACACAATAAACATTTCATAGCATTACACCTATGCTAATCAACATTAGCTATAATTAACTATAAAATATAAGATATCATGATTTGCTCGTGATTTTCTAATAATGCAGCAAATCATGAGGTGAAAAATATGCATCTCACTTGCTTGATTTGCCTTTTACAGTGGTTGGCTTATCCTTTAATTGAGCTTTTAGAGTGCATTTTTATTGATTCAGCTTCTGCAAATATCAAAAAATGTTGTCCCAACTAATTGCCAACAATCCATATGCCATGTTTCTCGGTTGAAGTTTTGCAACCTATCGAACCTTTGACTTAGCTACAGAAACATACATAAACTACAAAATCATCGTAATTCAGTAGCTCAGGTAGATATTAAGTTAATAATAAAGACAAATGATATTTATGAAATAGAAGATGATTATGTACTTGATATGTTATCAACCTAGTAAATTGATACCCAAACTGTAGTTATGAAGGTCAAAAAGGGAGGAATGGAGTGAAAAAAAGTTGTCAAAAAGAAGCAATTTTTGGGTTCAACACAAATAAAATAAAATAAAAACACAAAATTTAAAATTTAACTCTTTTATAAAAATAAAAATAAAAAATTGAATGATATAATTAATTTAAAATAAAATTTTCTCATCTAAAATAAACATTATTTTTAAATATTTAATTTTTTTCCACGTAAAATAAACAAGATTTATTTTGTTATATATATATGTGTGTGTGTGGGTGGGTGGCTCTTTGCAGACCTGTAGGCATCAATTGTGAACAAGTTGGCCCTTGGAGAGACTACATAGATGCCCTTAGATCCTTTCACATCAAGATTTCAAATAGGAAGGATGAATTAGTGTGTTCTATTTCCACTTTTTGCAATTATGCCAAAAATAAGGGATATCTACATTTGATAGCAGAAAGGTTGCAAAGGAAACATACTTGGTGGTGGATGAGAAGGTTAAGAAATTCATCCTTTGTTAGAGTAATACTTTTGAGATGTTTTAATAGTTATTTTTTTACATAGAGTACACCATATTAAAATCTTTCCATTGGTTCACTTTGCTAACCCTAATTGCAGTCATCAGCTTCCATCCATGGCTTTTGGGTTGAGTGGCATGGCGGGTTGCCTTCCCTCCCCTGCTTCCCATTGAATTTTTTGAATTTAATGAATTAGTTAATGCTAAGCCCACTTTACAGAGAGTAAGACCATCTAAGTTTGTGAAGAAGTTGGAAGAGATTTTGAAGATTCAAGTAAACCCTGGAAAATCAAGCGAAATGGCCATGTGCTTAGAAGAGTAGGGGCTCATTGGAAAATTCGTGGGCATTTGGCCCTCTCCAAAGACTTTGAATCTCTAGGTGGAGAAAAAATGGAAGTATTTGATCAAAGGAAAATCAATTGTTCTTTATGTGGCGAGGACTGATTTTTCACCTTTCTCTTTGAGGTAAAAATTGACCATGATCTTATTTTCAGGAGTGTGCCTTACTTCATGGGAGCAAAAGGTATATATATGAATAGGTGGAACCATATTTCAATCCTGAAATTGATGTCCCTTATTGGCTAATGTGGTATGAGTGGATGGCATGTCAACCCATGTTACTCACACATCTATGGCTTGTCAGGTGTGCAATTTCAAGAATATTGTAGATGGTCCAAAACCTTTTCAATAATTGAGGATTGAGGATGAAAAACCCTAATCCTAGTGGCGATTATTCTATGCTAAATGTTGAGCTGCTAGGACGAAAAATGGTTTCCATTATTTAGCATTGTACTTGTTTCATAGTATAGCAGAGCATCTAGGAGTGTGATTTGAGAGCATAATAAAGGAGGAAGAAGATTATGTAATATCCATTTAGACCACTATGTCATGAGAAACTCCATAATGAGTGTCTATTTCTTTTTATTTTCATATCATAACTGGAGCAAAGAGAGTAGAGCATAGGCCTCATCTTCTAGTTGAGTTTTATCTCCTGATGAGTTTCTTAGGATTCTTCTTGTTTTCATTAGTGTGGATGGCATGTACATTTCTTGCTCTTTCATTTTCAATTTTTAGTTATTTTCAGACATTTTAGTAATAATTTAGTAATAATTTATTTGGGACCTAAGGAAATAAATTTCATAATCTAATATTTTCATAATATTAGAAGAAATAATATGAAAAATTGTTTGGGTGGAATATCCATGGTTATTTATAGATCATAAGTACCAAAGGTACCATGTACATGCCAAGTATCCAATTTTCTTTGGTGGGGGTAATGGTACAATAGTTGAGGCCATATTAAGTCAACTCATTACAACCTTGTTGAGAGACTAATGGTCAATAAGGAATAATGATAATACATTATTACATGCCTCTCACCTAAACCTTATGAGTGATTGAATTCATGTCCTACCCTCATGTCATCGTGTAACTTTTGGGTAAAAACATCAGGAACTTTTCAACCCGAAACATGGAAAATGAGTGCTAGTAAATGGACTTATGTCCATATGAAAGGATGTACATCTTCTATATAATCCCATTATGAATGTGTGGACTAAAAGGCAAGCATATTTCCTATGTTGAAAAAATGTAGCAAGAAATTCTCAATTTGATTTTGGCTTGATTAAATTGGGAAAAATTGAATTTCCACATCAACAGACAACTTGGATTATGTTAACTTGTGTGATGTGGCTTATGTCACCCAGTCTACTCAATAAATTTGAGTTGGAGGAGTTAGAGTTCAGTTCAGCATGTGTGATTGCTAATTTGCAGCAATTAGGGTCAATTATCTAAGGTTGTTTTTAGTCAAACTAGTTCCAAGTTTTGGACGAACTAGTGGAAGGTCAGTTAACCAGTGGGACTTCTTTCAAACTCAGTGATCATCCAGTTAGTCAATCAATCATCCCAAAATATCTAGTGCATGCATATAATTCAAGTTACCCAGTTGAGGTGGAGATTCCAAGGTAGTTTAACATCAATTGTAGACTAGTCTTGAGTGTACAGGTGTTGCATACAGTGAAATGATCAACCTAAGGAATTACGCAATTAAATTTGAGTAATTTCCTAAATAATAGGGGCCTAATTCCTCAAGGAACTACACAATGAAACAGGAGCTTAAGAAAAGGAAAATTTTGATTAAGTCTGGGTCAAAAGCCTTCAGTGAGCATAGAAATAGGTTATGCACTTGCAGGGTATGCTCAATTGAGCAAAGAAATTGTAATACATATCTATTCATTTGATTAATGCAAGCAGGCATTAGCGTTTTTAGCAAATTGATTTCCCTAGATAAAAATACTTGTTGCATGCGTGTTATTTCTTCTTGCGTGTTTGAGATTTTTGTTCTAGATTGCGAATTACTTTTCGCAAAGTAGTAGAGTAGGTGTTATCACCAAAAAATGATCAACTAGCCATTTCTAACTAATTGTATCGAAATACACAATGTGGATTTAATTTTACCATAGTAAAATCACTTTCACTGTAGAAAATATTTTAGTAAATCACTTTTACTAAATTATTTTCTTATTTAAATAAAAAAACCCATGAGAATAATTAGATAAATCATTATTTATTTAATTTTTTCTAGGAATAATTATTAAATAAGAGGTTGTCACTAATACCTTTCCCAATCCTAACATCCCCGACGTTTAAGTAACCTTGCCTGAATCGGCTAAGAGAATCTGATCGTTATGCACAAACCACCCGTGTGCTTTGTGCGATAACTACGATCCTTATTCCCATCATTGTCCCCGTCTAGAATATTTGTTTGATATAATAAAAGTACTTCACAAAATAGAGGCCACTCATAATGAGTCCAATTATCCTTTACTTGTGGAGTTTGATCCCACCCCTACTCCATAACAAGAGGTCTCCCAACCACCCATCTTGATCCCTCCTCCTGATGTCGAGATGACAAACATTTGTACTCCCATCCTCTACCAATCATCATTCATGAGATCATTCCCTAAGAACTCCCTAGATATCTCCTCTCGTGATTCTGTTGAACCTCCTTCAGTAGACACATCGGTCTCAACATCGATAGCTGTCCCCTCTACTAGTCATCTATCTCTCAACGTTGATAATGTGTATGTGAACTTAGTTTCTCATGAAGATGCTTCAGGTAGCTCTTCCTCGACATGTGGTCTTTCTTCCTCTAGTCCACCCATCTTCCATTCTGATGAAGACATTTTAGAAGCTATGGCCACCCCTGATTATCCTTGGGATGATATGCACCATCATGTGTACTTCCTTCCATAGCAGATGACCAATATGTTATGGAATCCAAATATTTCATCCATAATGAAGTCGATTGGTTCTACCACCCATTACTTCGAACCCATGAATTCGAACCACATCCACCTTGTGGCCATTACATTACCACTCAATATTTGAGTAAGGGGCATCTACTTTTAAGAGTCCAGGAGAAGAAATTCTCCCCAACCCTCCTAGTGCATTTGTTAGTTTCGACTCTAGTAACATTATTCTTCCCCATTAAGAAGAACCTCTAGAGTCTCATATCACTTCATACCACTCTTGAGATGATCCACTTACTCATTCCTACATCTTACCTCAACAACCTAGTCCCTTAGACATTTTTGTTGTTCAACCACCATGTTTTCTAGGTCAGCATCAATTCATTATATCTAAAGCGACTCTTTGGTATAGTGACACCATGTATGCGAACCCAAAAATTTAGTCCATTTGATTCATAAATGTAGTACCAAGTGAGATTGGTAATCCACCATTTCCTTTTTCTAATTGTATCTATCCACTCTTCCCACAAGAAGACATCCATAAACAAATGGCGAACCACATCATCAAAATGTGTTTGGAATCTACCACTGTAAATACATCTGATATGACCATAGCATGATTGGGAGGGCCCATATGCCCCTACATTTCCTGATCATTTTTTGGAGGGTCTCATGCGAGTTAGGGGGCATCATTCCAACCTTTGCATACTAGATTAATGCCCTCCATCACATATGCTTGGGGGTAATATCCCATGCTTGGGGGCATGATGACCCCCCTAGCAACCTTCTCACTTGATTAACATAAGTCTTAGCCTAAACCTCAATGATCTAGGTATGGTCAATTATCCTCCCATTCCTTGGATAGTTTATCCTAAGGGCCTCTCCGACGAGGCATATTCACATCGTATATCATAGATGTTTGATACCATATCTTCAAATCTTCTACTCTATGTCATACCACATTTACCATCTGGTCCCCATGATTGACCTAGTGGGAAGGGATCATCCTAGACCTTCCTTACTAGTTCAGTCCTGTATCCTTTACTTACCTTGATTCTTCACCAGGAACCATTCTTCCAGAAGCATTAAGGCCATTTCTAGACAAGTAAGGCTACCATCCCAAAAGTCACAAATCCTTATTCTAGGGGTTGGTTTTTCCATTACGATCTCCACAAGATTTAGGGTGTTCTCCTTCTCTCCAAGTTCTCCATATCTCACTATGCAAATGAATTGGATTTGGAAGAAAAAATCCCTTTTATAGGAAAAACCCTAGGTTTTTCCATCGCCCATTGTGACCAAACCATAGCTCCATTTGATGAACTATCAACGTTCTTGGAAATCTCTCACCAATGTATATAATGGGCATCTTTTTTTTTTTTTTGGTAATTTGACACTTCATTTGGAAGCCATTTTTCCATGAAGTTTCACTTTGTCGCCCTTTAAAATCAAATCTCTTCATTTGTGCCACTCTTTGTCTAGTACCACTTTACCTTTGCACTGGTTGACTCTCATGTTGATTTTCATCATGAGTAACCATCATTTACTCATATTTTTATGGTCCCCACTGGGCCTCCCCCATGTGGAAACATCATCAAGTCACCCTTGTTCAGAGCATTTGAGATGTGTCACCCTTGTACTTATGGATTCTATTCCGAGTCCACATTGTGCCCCATTATAGTGTTTCATTCATCATCATGCCACACTTCTTCCATTTTACTCATATTTGGCCTCCAATCCTTCTACTATGTCTTTGTCAAACCCTCGTTTAAGTCATTGACCATCCCCTCTAGATTTGATTCAGTCGCTGCCACATCAACCATTTTTATTATGCTCTTAAAAGGGAAGTCGTCAATATGCCATCCATCACATTCCTTCCATCATCATCCTTGGTGTCAGTCCATTAGTCACTTTGTTATGTTCCCTCGTGCCTTTGTTGAGGATTCCTCATTGCCTCAATGCTGGCGGGCTCGTTTCTCTTGACCTCAACACATTTATTCTAGAAGAGTAGTCTAGATGGTGGTGTACCTTGGTTCCAACTTCCATCTTGGTTCGGTGCCTTGGATCGGGCAAAGGGATTCATTATTTCCCTTTGACTTGGACTTTTCTCTCAGCTCCTTATCGCACAATTGAGATTCGTACACTTGATTGTTTGGTGATCCAAATGATTGTCCCAGTGATTCCCGAGTGTGTTTGAGATGTTTCAAACCTCATGAGGGGGTGGCCCTTCAGGTAGTCCCCCACATGCCCGCATGACCACAGATGTTGATCTAGCCTACAATGAAGTTCTGTAGATTTGTTAGGTTTGGTTTCCGCCGCTTGAAAATCCTATGGCATACATGTCTCCTCAAGATGATCCATTCAAATTTCCAGAGCCCTTTCCTATTCAGTAGGGTTTCCTTGGTTGTGATAGCCCCTCCCTATGTCAGTTTGAGGGGAATTGTATCTCATGTACTCAGATATTATTGTATTCCATCCTGACCTATGTTTTTTCTAGACACATTATGTATATGGGATCTCTTGTACTATTTTCTAGCCCATTGATGCCAATGTATCATGTATCATGTATCATGTACTTTATAACTCAGTCCCACATTGTTGGGCTCACCATTATTCTTTGTACTCAGTTATCTCGGTAAGCATGGGTATGCCTCCATTGCCTCATTTGAGATCATGTACTAGCACATAAAAGGAGACGTCCATTAGTATTGTAGCTCTCATCTCCTTTGTTATTTATCCATCCTTGACTTGCTTTAGATCTCTCTCTCTCTCTCTCTCTCTCTCTGACTTCCCTTTTGGTGTCTTGTGAAACTATAATCTACAACGTATTTCGGTCACATGCTTTGCTCCTAACACTCATATGTGTGGGGGCAATCTGTTATCACCAAAAAATGATCACCTGACCATTTCTAACTAGGTGGATCGAAATACACCATGTGGATTTAATTTTACCATAGCAAAATCACTTTCACTGTAGAAAATACTTTAGTAAACCACTATTATTAAATTTTTTTCTAATTTAAATAAAAAGAACCCCATGAGAATAATTGGATGAATCATTATTTATTTAATTTTCTCTAGGAATTATTATTGAATCATTATTTAATAATTATTCCTTGTACCATTTGATTAAATCCCTTAGGAATATTTAAATAAATCATTAATTATTTGAATTTCCTTATTTCTGTTATTAGAATAATTATTAAATCACTATTTAATAATTATTTTGATTTCACAATTTTCTTATTTCTCACGAAATAGTTAAAAAATCATTTTATTTGTTACTTATTTCTAAATAAAGGAATTTAACCATTTTAAAGTCTTTTTCCCTCTCCAATAAATATAATAAAGTATTCAAGTAGTTAGATCTGAATTTGGTCAATAGTACATTATTATTCTTCAATTTCAAGATTAACTCCATACTTTTCTATATAAAGGAGGGTTTTTCATTCATTCTTCACCATGATCATTATCATCGTCAACATTATCGTCATTTTTTTGAGCTCCCAGTTTAGTTCTCCACTTTTGCTTGGGTTTTTGTACAAATTGAGAGAGGGAATCTATTTCTCAAGCATCAAGGATATCAAAGGACCCATCCCATGGAGGGGGACTTACAGACCAATCTGTAGATCTCCTTCATCAGGTGTTATCAATAAATGTTTATCTATTTAAAATCGTCTTTCCACTAGGTTATTATTTTGGATATATCATTTTTCTGCTACTTGTTTTAGATCTTGTTTTCTTTTATTGCAGATTTTCCATCTGTGTTGCAGATCTAGAATGAGAATAGCCATCAAATTATTGTTAGGGTCACTTGTCACCTAGTGACTTAAGTGAGGTTTTTTGGTACATCTTCCAGGAATTTTCATATTAACAGTAGGTTTGTGTCTTGCGATTTAGATTAGAACTTCTTGAACAGTTGCAAATCTACAACCTAATTTCTACATGGTATTAGAGTTGGATTCACATTAGAATAGGAAATTCGAAGTTGTTTCTGAGAGGTTCGAATTTGAAAATCAATGTAGCTGAATTTCTTCAAAGCTGAGAAGATGGCCTTCAATGGACTAAGGCTAGAGTATGCCTTAGAAGGAACCTCAAATTTTGTTGCATGGAAGGACCACATGAAGGTAGTACTGTCAGTTGATGTCCAAGACCTTGCATAGTGGAAGAAATATGTAGCCAAGGCAAGGGGAATAATCTTACAGGGAGTACGAGATCATATTGTCTCGAATCTCCACAGAAAATAAAATTCGTTTGTAATGTGGAAATCACTAACAAAATTGTTTGAGAATAGTAGTGACCACAGGAAGCTGGTGCTCAAGGATAAACTTTGAAGTATCAAGATGTAGAAGAATGAAACTATACCATAGTATCTAATCAAATTCACAAAATGTCGTGATGAATTGGGCGGGGTCAGTGTCACTGTCCCTGAAGTTTACTTCGTAAGCCTATCCCTTCCGGGCCTTCCCAAGAGCTGACATAACTATCAAGATTCGGTGAATGTGAGGGAGAAACTACCGAATTAGGAGCGCTTAAGGTCCGATTTGGTATAGGAGGAAATAAAGTGGAATACCATAGATGGGACTTCATCCAAGGGAAAGGATGAAGAAAAATTTCATTGGATGGAAAGGAAAAGAAGGGAAAAGGGAAGAAATCCCAATCTAAACTAGAATCTACTCAAGTGGGCAAGAAGAAAGATTTTTCAAAAATTAAATGCTTCCATTTTCATGAATTCAAGCACTATGCCGCGAAGTGTCCACACATGAAGATAAGAAATAAGACCTCAACAGGGGTAGTAGATGAAGCTTTGGATTCATAGTTCAAGCTTGACTTTACCCTAATTGCATGCATGGCTAGCATAGTCATGGAGAGTGTGTGGTACTTGGACTCAGGTGCATCGTTCCACATGACAGGGTGTAGAGAATTTTCAGTGAACTGGAAGAAAAATATTTGCAGATGCACATTGAGATGGGGGACGACAAAAGGTATAACGTGATCGAGATTGGTACAGTCACCTTTTAGAGGGAGTCCATCTCCGCCCTCAGGCTCAAGGATGTCATGTTCGTTCCAGGCCTAAAGAAAAATCTCATCTCTGTTGTAGTTTTGGAAGATCGTGGTTACGATGTGTGCATCAGCAAAGGAAAGGAATTCTTCTGACACACATCCACAGGACTAGTGAAGAAGATCGGGGTTCGTGTGAAGAACCTGTACAAGCTAGATATGGAGGATTATGTTGCATCGAGTAGAAAGGTGGAGAAGGTGGAGAGCTATGATCTCAGTGAACTTTGGCATAGAATACTTGGCCATTTGCATCATGGTGTTTTCAAGATCATGCAACAGATAACCACAAGCCTCCCTAAAGGAGCACTTGAGCAACATGATGTATGCAAATGATGTACCTTAGGGAAGTACACAAAATCCACATTCCATGATTGGTACAACAAAGCACATGTAGTCCTGGAAAGGATCCTTGCAAGAGAGTTTGAAATGAAGGATATGGGTCTCATGCACAACTTCCTCATATTGGAAGTATGGCAAGGCGATGGGGAACTGTTTGTCTCCCAGGGAAATTATGCCAACGAGATGCTCTAGAGGTTTCACATGGATAGTTACAAACCCATGGAGACACCTCTAGCGACCAACTGAAGGAAACAGAATGCCACTTCGGGTGAGGAAGTGGATACTACTATTTACTAGCAATTGGTGGGTTCATTAATATATCTTGTGAACACATGACAAGATATTTGCTATGCAGTCAACCAATTGAGCCAAGCTATGGTTAGGCCAACCAAATAATTTGGAAGGAAACTAACCTTGTTCTACAATACCTTAGAGGCACTTCCCAGTTTGGACTATTCTACAAATGGGCATAGGAAGTGACGCTATGTGGCTTCATATATGCAGATTGGGCGGGGAGTCCATAAGATCAAAAGAGTACATCAAGTGAAATTTTCAGTGTTGGATCCACATCGGTTTCTTAGTACAACAACAAGCAAAGATTTGTGGCACTAAGCTTTGTAGAAGCAAAATACATGGTTGTCAGTCAAACAACATGTGAGGTGATATGGATGAGAAAGGTACTTGTTGGCTTGTTTGGTCAGATTATGGATCCAGCTATGATCTACTATGATAATCATGGTTGCATCAAGCTATCTAAAAATCTAGTTTTTCACGATCGATCTAAGCATATAGATATATGGTATCACCAATTTTTGGATTATGTGTAGAGGTGAATAATGTTGTTGTAGTACATTCCAATAGAGGAACAAGATGATGACATTTTGACAAAGGCCTTGTTAAGAGGGAAGTTTAAATTCCACAGGTGTAGGATAGGGGTGGTTGATAATTCCTTTCTTACTGAAAGGGAGTGTTAAAAAATGCAGTAAGAAATTCTAAATTTGATTTTTCCTTTGATTAAATTGAGAAAATCGAATTTCCACATCTACATACAACTTGGATGATGTTAACTTGTGTGACATGGCTTGTGTCACCCAATTTACTTAGTAAATTTGAGGTGGAGGAGTTAGATTTCACTTCAGCATGTGTGATTGCTAATTTTTTAGCAATCAAGGTTAGTTATCTAAGGTTGTTTTTAGTTAAACTAGTTCCAAATTTTGGAGGAACTAGTGGAAGGTTAGTTAAGCAGTGGGACTTTAGTCAAATTAATGTTATTATAGTTAACTGACCAATCAGACCAAAATAGCTAGTGCATGTAGAGAATTCGAGTTACCTAGTAGGTGGAGATTCCAAGGAAGTCTAACACTAGTTGTAGACTATTCTTGAGTGTACAAATGTTGCATGTAGTCAGATGATCAACCTAAGGAATTGCACAATAGATCTCCACAACTTTTTGGGCTTTTCTAATTTCTACTGCAGGTTCGTATTGGGGTTCTCTTATATCATTTGACCTTTAAGTCAAGTCACCAAGGGTGGAGTGAAAGCAAATTTTTTTTGGTCTGAAACCTAATAGCAGGAATTTTTTGAGTTGAAACATCATCTTTTCTCTGCACTAGTGCTCACATTACCAGACCTACAACAACCATTTGAGATTGAGACAAATGCCTTCGACTATGCTATTAGTGCAATTCTTACTGAGCATGGGCATCTAGTGGCTTACCATAGTGAGACACTTTTAGACACAGTCTGAAATTATCCCACTTACTACAAAGAAATTTATTCCATTGTACAGGCCTACCATCAATGGAAGCATTAAATTCTGGGGAAGGAAACGAACATCCACATAGACCACCACCCTTGCAGTTCATACAAACACAAGGGAAGTTGCAGAACATCGCCATCAGAAATAGTCCACCTACATGCAACAGTTCCATTTGAACATTAAGTATAAGAAGGGAAACACCGATAATGATTTTTATTGCCTCAGCCAACCAACGGTCATGGTGTTGATCACTGTGCTTAACTTCTGCGGGCACAAGACTTCGGGGTGGCCGCATCTTTACAAGGGTGATCCAGAATTTGGTAGTGCATACTAGACACACCTGGAAGGGAATCAAGTTCAAAATTTTCACCTTTAGGATTCACTGTTATGCCACCTAGGACACATCTATGTTCCTTCAAGCGAGCGTGCCAAGATGATTTGGGAGGCACACTACAGTCACGTCGATAAAAATTTTGGAATAGAGAAAACAGTGGCAGTATTGCAGAATTATTTTTATTTGCTGAAACATTGTTAGGATGTTGGGAAGTACATTAGATCCTACACTGCCTGTGCCATTTCCAAACCAACCATTAAGAAGCAAGGCATGTATACTCCTCTACCTACTCCTAGTCGACCTTGGAAATCTATCTCCATGGATTACATGTCGGGCCTTCCTTCTAGTAAGCACGACAACAATTGTGTTTTCATAGTCCTCTACAAATTATCTAAGATGGCCATCATGGCTGCCTACAAGAATAGTATCATAACAGAGGTCACTTCTAAGCTCTTCTTTGAGCGAGTGTGGGTAAACTTTGGTATCCCATAGTCCATTGTATCATATTGGGACAACATATTCCTGAGTGCATTTTGGTCCAGAATCTAGTCAATGCTAGATACAAAACTTACTCAGTCCATGACTTTCCATCCCCAAACTAATGGCCAAAAAGAGGTGGTCAACAAGATGATCATACACTAACGCAAGAATCATTTGTTTTAAGAAATCTCAACAATCAGCCCTGTGTTTTCCTTTCCCTTTATATTCCAACCTTTCGCTGTGCTACCCTGATTTCCTTAGAAACAAGCCCGACAATAGATATTTCACTTTTTAATAGAACCGCTTGAAAGTACTTACCGTATATCGTAACACATTGATTCGACGGTCCACGTTATATCGCAATCACAAATTGCAATGGGCAAGCGCTTAGGACTCAGTACATACATATGAAACATTGCGATGTGATTTAATCAATGATCGCATCGCCATTGCATATCGCAGTTTCCAAATGCTTAGGGCCCATTCCCATTCTAATGAAATATTGTGATGTGATGGATCACAATCACAAATCACACTGTCTTACAGCCTGAGGTCCGATCACACACAAATTCTTTATTGCCATGCGATATATCAATGATCACACATCGCAATTCCTTAAGGCATGAGGTTCGCCCCCTTGTAAAAATATATTGCGATTTGATATGGGATGATCCAATGGTCGGCGGGATTTTGCACTGTTGGTTGGAACTTAGATCAACAGTTGGGATTTAAACGGGCTTCAACACTTTTATTAACACTAAGGACTATGGTTTTCAATGAACTTTGAGTTTTATAACATAAAGCATAAAAACATAGAAATATTTGATTTCGTCCTGAATACAAATAAACAGAGGCAAAACGAGAGTTTTAATAAAATCGATACATAACAGGACACAAAATCAATTAATCAATACGATCAATGTTACAGAGTCTCATCCCTTTGGCTCGATTACAACAATTCAAAAGACCCATGTTTCAATCTGGAAATCCTCACTCTATTACTCGACTCTCGCTTCACTCAATCCTCCCTCATCATTGCCAATCCGTTTACATTACATTTCTTCCTTTTTTATGAGTCGAATCATACTCTAACTATGCTGAACAACTCAATCTTCTATTTTAATCATTCTAACAACTCAATCTCCATTTTCAAGCTCTATCGCACACCTATGCTAACAACTTATTCTTGAATCTAAAATAAGACAATTTCTAACTATCACAATAATGAAATACAAATCATTTCTTGAGAGATCCAACCCTCTCGGTTAAAACTGACTTTTATCCATTCAGGTAAGTGAAATTCAATTGTTTAGCCACAACATGTGAACAAACCTTCACATTGCTGGCTAAGTCCAAATTCTCCTACATCAGACTCCTGGGGAAGAAAAGAATCATCCCTCAAACTTTCAGGGCTTACTCCATACTTCTGAAACTCTGTTGTTGTTAACCAACTAGCATCCTCCATTGGTTGTCCTTTCCATTTGACTAGATATTGAAAATAAATATGTCCTCTAGTTCTTTCGAATACTCTTTTCTCCAAAATAGCTTCTTCTTCTTTCTTAGCTATCTTTGGCATTTATTCTTCCTAGTTCAAAGTTTGAACTTCATCTTTTGTAGGTTCCTCCTGTAGCTCTATCTCTGTCCCTTTGTATGGATACAAATCTGCAAAATTAAAGATAGGTGATATTCCAATCCCTTCTGGCAATTCAATTTCATAAGGATTAGTTGAAAAGTTCTTACAATTCTACATGGCCGTATTTTTTTCATTTTCAGTTTATTGTAAGTCTTAGCAGGAAATCTTTCTTTTCTCAAATATACCATTACTAAATCTCCCACTTGGAATTATTTCTCTCTTATTTTCATATCTACTCTCTGTTTGTATTTACCATTGCTTTCCTATAATCTTCCCTTGACATCTTCTTGTAGTCTTTGCATCTACTCTGCAAAATCTTCAGCTTTTTCTCTTCTTGTCTCCTGCTTACCCAAATTTCTGAGCTCATACACACCTCTTGGATTGATCCCAAAAAAATCTAAAATGGACTCATTCTAGTACTTCGGTTTGGAGTGTCATTATAAGAAAACTCGGCCTGAGCTAGTTCTAAATCCAATTGTTTAGGATTTTGATACACTAAACTTCTCAATATGTTTCCCAAGCTCCTGTTTACTACTTCGGTCTATCCATCTGTTTGAGGATGGTATGTTGAACTAAAACTGAGGTTATCTCCTAGTTTCTTCCAAAGATTTCTCCATAAATGCCCTACAAAATTTGTATCTCTATCAGACAAAATACTTACAGGAAATCCATGTAATCTTACAATTTCTTAAAATAATAGATTAGTTATATGTGTTGGATCACTATTCTTTTTACAAGCAATGAAATGTGCCTTCTTGGAAAATATATCTACCACAACATAAATGGAATCATTCCCTCTTTGAGTTTTAGGAAATCTCAAAACAAAATCCATGTAATTGCATCCCATGGTTGGTTTGGTATTGGAAATGGATGATACAATCCTATATTTTGGCTTCTCCCTTTAGCATGCTAACATATCCTGCACTTCTCAACAAATATTTTAACATCAGTTTGCATTTTTGGCCAATAATAAAAATCATTCACCTGAGCAAAGGTTTTATCTTGTCCAAAGTGACCTAATAATCCTCCATTATGTTTCTCCTTTATTATGTTTTCCCTCATAGAACATTTGGGAATACACAACTTGTTTCCTTTAAACAATAAACCTCCTTGAATAAGATAGTCTAACTACTAACTTCTATTATGAACTATTGGATTTTGTACTACTGTATATATATCTTTGAAATCTGCATCATCTTTGTACATTTCAACCATTTCTTCAAATCCTACAACACCAACTTTGAATCCTTGCACAGTAAAACTTACCCTGCTTAAAGCATCAACGACTTTGTTCAACTTACCACTTCGAATGTTTATGGTTCAATTTCGGCTGGCTGTTTATGAACTGTAATGCATGATTATCAAAATACAATATAAACTCCTTTGGCAGCAAATAATGTCTCCATTTCTTTAAAGCTTGTACAATAGCATAAAACTCTTTATTGTAAGAAGAATACTTCTTCTTCACTTTATTCAATTTTTCACTGAAGTACACTATCAGTCTCTATTCCTGACTCAAAACTACTCCAATCACAACCCCACTAGCATCTGTTTCAATATGAAATACTTTTACAAAATCATGTAAAGCTAAAATCTGTTCCTCTTTGATTTTTCTCTTCAGCAATTTAAAATTCATATATGTTGCTTCTGTCCACTTGAACGACTGATTAGTCTCTTTGACTGTTTCAAGAATTGGTGCACAAATCTGACTAAAACCTCTGATAAATTTCCTTTAAAAACTTGCAAGACCATGAAAACTTCTTACCTCAAATATATTCCTGGGAATAGGCCAATTCCAAATTGCTTAGACTTTCTCTGGATCCATTTTCAACCCTTCTTTAGAAACTAAAGATCCCAAGTAAATCAATTCTTTTCTCATGAAACTACATTTATTTAGATTTATCAGTAGTTTCTCTTTTTTCAGAGTTCTTAAAACCAATCTAAGATGCTCTAGATGTTCTTCTTTACTTTTACTAAAAACTAGAATATCATCAAGATAAACAATAACAAACTTGCCTGGATATTCCTTCACGACTTCATTTATCAATCTCATGAACGTGCTAGGTGCATTAGTGGGTCCAAAAGGCATCACCAACCACTCGTACAACCCACTGTTTGTTTTAAATGCAGTCTTCCATCTATCTCCTTCTCTAACTCTTATTTGATAATATCCACTCTTCATATCTATTTTAGTAAAATACTTTGACTCACTCAAACAATCCATCAAATCATCCATGCATGACAAAGAAAATCTATACCTGATAGTGATCTTGTTTATGGCTCTGGAATCTGTACACATACACCATTCACCTCCTTTCTTTGGACTGAGTACTATTGGTACAACACATGGATTAAGACTCTCTTTGATTAGTCCCTTATCCATCAGTTCTTGCACTTGTCTTCCAACTTTTGTGTTCTCTTAAGGAGTTAATCTGTACGGTGCTTTGTTTGGCAAACTCGCTCTGGTATTAGATCAATATGATGACTAATACTCCTGATTGGTGGCAATGCATTTGGAAACTCATCCACAATAATATCAGGGAAATCATTTAACAGAGTCTTGATTTCTTCAGGTAAATCATCTAAGTTTGTGGAAGTTAAAATTACCTTAGGTCTCCCTATTATAGCAAAATTCATTTCTTCACCCTTTCCAACCTCTTGTAACAACTCCTTTCTGCTCATCAACATAACACTATTTCTAGGTGCTCCTTTGTCAGCACCATCCTTCAATTGCAGCAATGTATGTTTATTTCCATCCATCTCCAGAGTATAAGTGTTTCTCCTCCCATCATGAATAGATTTCCAATCAAACTACCACCATCTTCCCAGCAATACATGGCATACATCCATTGGCATTACATCACATAATATCACATCCCTATACGTACCAATATGTATCTCGACCTTGCATTGTTTTGTCACAATAATATGATGTCCTTTATGCAACCATGACACTTTGTAAGGAGTAGGGTGTACTATCTTTGCTAATCCGAATTTTTCCACCATCTCTGTAGAAACAAGGTTATTAGTGCTTCCACTATCAATTATCACTTTACAACACTTACCTTTGGATTTACATGTAGTTCTAAATAAACTCTTCCTCTGTGCCGGTTCTTCAATCTCTTTCTCTGCTTTAAGTAATGCCCTTCTCAACAATAGGGATTCTCCTACTTTAGAGGATTCTTCCTTTTCCATAAATTGAGGTGGTTCTAGCTTTGCCTCAGCCACATTCACATTCCTTTGACTTGCTGGTTTATTATGAGGATAGTCCCACGACACATGTCCCCATTCTCCACACGTGTAACACCGAGTACCTCTTCCTCAACCTCTTCCTCTGGGTGCAAATCTTCCTCTATTAAAATATCCCCTCTGTGGTGGTCTGCTACTTGAACAACTTGCTTCATGCTGATGTTGCTTTCCCCTTGGTCTGGTAGTTCCTCTACCTCTTATTGAGCTTCTTCCTCTATTCCTCTGATTCTGTTTTCTCAACATCTTCTCTTATGCCTTCAAACTCGCTTGATAGGCATCCTCAATAGTCTTTAGACTTAGCAAGCTGATATCATCATGTATGTCGTATCTTAAGCCATTGACATATCTGGCTACCTTCTCATGTCATCTTCTACATGTCCGGCTCTAATACTCAATCTATAAAACTCTTCTGGGTATTCTTTAACAAACATTTCTTTTTGCCTTAAATTCTTTAATTGCTTAAAAAGATTTAACTGATAATCTTTAGGCATAAATTTGGATTTCATCTTACTCACCATTTTGTCCCATTGCTTGATTTTGGACTTTACTTTCCTCATTTTGGATATTTGTAGTTCATCCCACAAAATAGTTGCATGACCCTTAAATCTGGTGATTGCAAATTTCACCTTCTTTTTGTCATCAACCTCCTCTTCATAGTCAAAATATTTGTCTAATGAACTGATCCAATCCATTAGCTCTTTTGCATTGAGACTCCCTTCATACATAGGAATTTCCACCTTTGGTTTTCCTCCTACTTTTGCCAACATCTTAATAACTCTAGTAGTTTCATTTTCCTCCTCTTCTTCTTCCTCAAAAGGTTCTTCTTTAGCACTGTTAGCTCCTTCATCAGGTGTTCTTCTCTGAGTAGTCTCAATTGTTTCCATCCTCGTAGGAAAACTTCGGATCTCCTCCAACAGAACTACATTTTCTTCAAGCCTTCCTTGACTAATGCCAACTCCTCTCCTCAATGGCGTGTTTACTGCAATCAACCTTAATCTCTGCTCTGATATCACAAATGACACAGGAACCAATTTTTTTAAGAAATCTCAACAATCAGCCCCGCATTTTCCTTTCCCTTTATATTCCAACCTTCCACTGCGCTACTTTGATTTCCTTAGAAATAAGACCAACAACAGATATTTCACTTTTTAATAGAATTGCTTGAAAGTACTATACCGTAGATCGTAAAACATTGATCCGACCGTCCACGTTATATCACAATCGCAAATCACAATGGGCAAGCGCTTAGGGCCTGGTACATACATATGAAATGTTGCCATTCAATTTAATCAATGATCACATCGTCATTACATATCACAGTTTCCCAATGCTTAGGGCCCGTTCCCTTTCCAATGAAATACTGCGATGCGATGGATAGCAATTGCAAATCGCACTATCTTATGGCCTGAGGCCCAATCACACACAAATTATTTATTGTGGTGCGATATATCAATGATCACACATCACAATTCCTTAAGGCCCAAGGTCCACCCCCTTGTAAACAAATATTGCGATGCAATATGGGATGATCCAACAGTCGGCGGGAATTCACACTGTTGGTTGGAACTTAGATCAACAGTTGGGATTTAAGTGGGATTAAACACTATTATTAACACTAAGGACTGTGTTTTCCGATGAACTTTGAGTTTTATAACATAAAGCATAAAAACAGAGAAATATTTGATTTCGTCCGTAATACAAATAAACATAGGCAAAACGAGAGTTTTAATAAAATTGATACATAGCATCACACAACATCAATTAATCAATACAATCAGTGTTATAAAGTCTCGGACCTTTGGCTCAATTACAACAATTCAAAAGATTGTTGTTTCAATCTGGAAATCCTTGCTCTTTCACTCGACTCTTGCTTCACTCAATCCTCCCTCATCTCTGCCAATCTGTCTACATTACATTTCTTCTTTTTTATGAGTCGAATCATACTCTAACTGTGCTTAACAACTCAATCTTCTATTTTAATCATTCTAACAACTCAATCTCTATTTTCAAGCTCTATCACACACCTATGCTAACAACTTATCCTTGAATCTAAAATAAGACAATTTCTAACTATTACAATAATGAAATATAGATCATTTCTTGAGAGATCCAACCATCTTGGTTAAAACTGACTTTTGACCACTCAGGTCAGTGAAATTCAACTTGTTTAGCCACAACATGTGAACAAACCTTCACATTGCTAGCTAAGTCCAGAGGCTCCTGCATCATACACATTTTGTACATGTACAACTTGAAGCATCCATGCACATGGGATGAAAGTCTCCCTTATGTCCAACACAACTTCAATAGAGCTCTCCACAATTCAACAGGCCACAACCCCTTTCAGGTAGGGCTGGGATTTCAACCATTATGTCCCATTAATGTGGTGATACCATTTACATCCACTCAGGCAGATCCAGATCATGTTCAATCCGAAGCTGAAAGGGCTAATGACTTCTGTTGTAACATGTATTTTTTGTTGCCTTTAATATTCATGTTTCATTCAAAAATCACTTGAAAATATCTTTAAAAAGATAAGGTAAGAGGGAGATGTAATAGAATCAAAACACAAAAGAAACAAGTGTAAATGAATTGGCCCATGTGATCAAGTTAAATCATATTATAAATGGTTTATGGAGCCATAACCAAAATATATATATTTATATGTTAGCGATGTGATTAAATTGCAATCGCAAAGATGCAGTGGGCAATTATATTATTACCACAGGAATCACCGATCGCCAATTGTGATAAAGGCATATCTTGAAAACTGTGCAAAGGCTTTGGAAAAGGAGGAAAAAGGTATGGTTACACATTTTTATATGTATTTATATTATAAAGGATTATAATAGAAATAAGCGTTGAACAAGCCGGACCCAAAACACATATATTATGTTTTAAAGTTTTGGTGGGTTCGCAGTATAACATAGCACCTTATATATATATATATATATAGAATATATATATCTACATATATATATATAATATATATATATATATATATATATATATATATATAGGTTGAGTTCCGCCGATTGTGATATGCGATAGGCCAGACCTGATGTTACATATGTATTATGTTTAATTCTTCCGGTGCATCCATCCTATCATGGATTATAAAGGTTTATATTAATATAAAAATTGAAAGCGTCGGTTGCAATAAGTGATGGTAAAGCCAGACCTGAAACATATATATATTATATTGTAAAGTCTCGGTGGGTCCGCCGCACTATAGGGCTATAGATGTTGGTTCTGCTGATAGCAATTGCGCTGGCTGGACCGGAAAGCATATATATTGTGTTTTATAATTCTGGTGGGTCCATAAAGCACCAAATGCATACGCAATGGGATTTCGGACCCGATATTGTTATATATAACATTTATAACTCCAACGGGTCCGCAGTCATGTAGTTTGTAAAGGATTGGGTTAATACACCACTGGAAAGGGCCGATTGTGATTTGCGATGGGAAGTCAACGAAGCACTGAAAAGGCGGAACCGATGGGTTTATGCAACAAATTTAATTCTTTTTGAGTTCCGCGGTAAACCAAAGGTTTGTGTTAATTTCGTTATATAAAGGGAAAATCAGTATTAGAGCCGAATCCAAAGAAGAAGGCAATTTGTATGGTTTCCTTTGTATTTTTTCCAATCAAAATGCCCGATACATACGTAAGCCCAGATTTATGCATGACTAACATAGTTTATCACGACTAATATGGATTAATAATTATTTAGGCATATACAAAGGAAGTTGGTAGCATATTAACAAAGCAAGCCAACAGTTATCATCATCTTCTAAATTCAGTTATGTTTATGTTATTTCATGTTCTTTGAGGTGTCTTTTACCCTCTATAAAATCTTGTAATAGTTTTTAATTCAAATAGTTAGGGAAATAGTTTAGTAGTTTGACAGTTTCAGAGATCAACAACTATTTCACAAATGTATAAAAGGAGGAAAATTTACAAAGAAGGGGTTGGAATTTTGGAGAACCTAGAGACTAGGCCACTATATTCCTAATATAACTGTTGATTAATGAAAGAATCAGAAGTTTCCATGAATTGTTGGGTATAATTTTGTAACCTTCTCTATCATGTGCCATCTTATGTTTTCTTCTTTCAAGTAGAGTAATGAAGCTACGGGTCTTTATTTGCTTATGTAGATAAAGTTAGAATTCCTTAAAAGAGTGCTCCTATACTTGAAGTTTTCACCTTCCTTTCTAAGTTATAGATAACAGTTTCTGTCTAAGGCAGCATATTATCTTTAACTTATCCAAGGGTCACAAATAGTAGTTTATGTGTTAAGTAGCATATTGTCTATGATTCAATTCTCATTTTCATAATTATTCTAAGTAATGGATAGTAGGTTCTGTGTTAAGAAACATATTATCTTTAGCTTCTCCTTCAAGATTTCTTCATTCATCATTTATATCTAGCAACAAATGGGATTCTGAGATGTTCTGGTCATACATGTATTAAGGGCTAAAGACCAAGTTTTCTAGGTCCTTCATTTGAGAACACAACAAACAATAAAGTGACAATAAGTGACAACAAACGATAATCGTTAATGTCTTAACCACAATTTCTCCACAGCCACGAAATAGGTTTCTTAGGGTACAACAACTTCATTGACAGCTTCAACACATCTGCCAACAGGCCCATGATAAATTGAATAGAACCAATGCTAAGTACAATCAGTGTCATAATCATCATCGAGTGTCGCACAAGTTCCAGGTGGGTGACAAAGTTTGGCTACATTTGTAGAAGGAACACCTTGCTGGACCCCACAACAAGCTTCGTCCACTCCAATATGGGCCATACACCATCACCAAGGATGTCAGTGACAATGCCTGTGAGCTTAGCATCCCATCGTTCCTTGGTCTGCACCCAATGTTCAATGTAGACTGCCTTCGGCCATACTTTCCACCATTGTTGGGCACATCCGACATTGCAGAACAACTCACACCAATAGAGCTCAACTCGGACTGCATGGAACAAGACACAACTAATCAGATCATGGATACAAATATCAAGAACAATTTCCAAAAAACGATATAACTATATCTAGTTGTCAAAGTAGTCCAACTCCTTCACTAGGGCAAGTGGTTCAGCAGGGACTAGGTTCAATAGAAATTTACTCACCTCATGGAGGCTCTACACACAATGGGGACCATTGCTTCCTAAGGGGGGAGGAATGATCCATGTGGATATTGGTGGCCACCCGCCTATTCCACCTAGACCCTCCAGTCAGTTTCATATGTTTCCTTCTTTATTTTAGCATTTAGTATTTTTAGCAGTTTTTTAAGTCCTTAACTTCCGGAGTAGTTTTGACCCCTTAAACGACATTTTTCCAAGGTACACTATAGTCTCATAGCCATAGGTTGGGGCCTACATTGAAACTGTAGTAATTATAGAGAACTTTCCAACAAGGTATTGCACGTGCCAAACAGAGATAATATGACCAAGTTATGACCCTAGGAAGTTGGCTGCCCAACTAACCCCAATGAGGCCCACAAACTCTTGTTGTTACATCTCCTGGGGTTAGGGTTTTGGTTGCTTAGGGTTTTCTCATGTTTTTCAATAATAAATAGGCCCTTGAGCCTCATTATAACATAGTTCATAGGCATGTAGCCACCACATCTCTTCTTAGAGATAAGCTACCATTGTCTGAGATATCTTATTTCCATTATGTTCGTAAGCATAGTTCAATATTTTTCTATTAATGAAATGAAACATTTTTCTGCTATATCTCTGTATTTATGATTATATTTGTAATTTGTTGAATTGATGTTTAAGTTCAGATCAAATGAGAGTTGAGTTTATTGGAATATTACCAGAATGTACAGGGGTGGTTTGCTTTTTAGAATTTTCTTTTTGATGAGAAGATGTCTCTTTCTCAGAGATGTCATCTTTTTCAGACTCCTAGATAAAAACAAATGGTGAATTTTTTTCCAATACTCTACCAGATCTAAGTTCGACATTTTTTATATGTAATGGAGTTATCATATAGGTTTGGAAATTTTGTCCTTCCATGTTGTAAACAGGTTGTGAATTTTTATTGTTTAGATTTGGAAGTGGTTGAGCAGGAAGTTGATTTGGTTTTTGTGGAAATGGTAGTGAAAGTTGTGGGTTTGGATTTTGTGGTTAAGAGGGTTGAAAAAGATGAGGAAAATATTGCGGTGGAAAAAAAGGGTGAAGTTGAGGATATTGAGGGTATTTTCCATATGGATTTTTCCATCGTTGTGCCCAAGGTCGAGACCAAGGTTGCCAAGGCATGGGTGCAACTCAATTTCTTGGTGATGGTTGTGCATATGTCTGAGTGTTGAAACCTTGGGTCATACTCAATTGTGGATTTTTCCATGGTCTCTTGGAAATAAAACAAAGAGGTTTTACTTGATTTTCCATTACTTCCTCTTGATAGAAAACTTTGAGACCTGGTATTGAAGGACATTCCTTTGTATCGTGATTTTTTGCACATATGACATAGGTTTCTACACTTTTTAGGTCAAGAGGGCATTCTATCAAGGCATGCTTCTTTCTACATGTTGGAAAAAAGATAGATAATGCAGCATTTTCAGATTTTTTCTTGTTTTGTACTTTCAAGGTGTCTAATTGCCTTTTTAAACCCTACTTACTATCCCAACTACAGATTTATTAATCCTAGACATAACAAGATCTCTTGGATTTTTCCTAGTTCTTTCCTTTCCTCTTGAAATGTGTATGCATAACTCACAAATATCTCCAAATGATAACTACAAAATATATCCTTTACCCATCAAATTGAGAAGGTCTATCCACTCATCTTAGATAGATTTTAGTAAGAGTGCTTTCAAAGTTTCTTCATCTAGATTATGCATTTTAGCCCTTTTTATATTATAAGAAAAATTTTCAATGAAATCTTCAAGATTTTCATCTTCTTTTTGCATAATTTTAAAGACTTAATATTTAATATTATGAGGCATACAATAATCCTTGTATTTTTCTAAGAATGCATTTTTCATTTCTTCTCATGTTCTTATAGAGTGTTCTTCTAAGCCCATAAACCATTTTAATTATGCATCCTTAAGAGTGGTTAAAAACAATTTCAACTTTTGATTATCAAGCAAGTAGTCATAATATCTATATAAAACTTCAAACTCAAAGAGAAATGTTTCAAGATCTTCATTTCTTAATCCATGAAAATTAGGAAGGAAGGAGGGTGAGATATTTTTCATTGTGGATGTGGTATCTTCATTGAGGATTGGAAATCCAAAAGGTTTTGGACCTCCTCTACCACCTCCTCCATCTATTCCACCTCCTCTATTTCCTCCTCTTCCACCTCCAATCCTAGGTTTTTCACCATTTACATTATGTACTTCTCCTTTCCCTTCTCCTTCCATTGTAGATTCTTTATAACTAATGTAAGGTTCTAAAATTAGATTTTATAGTTCCTCATCTAGCTCTTCCGGTTCTTCTATCAATGGAATGTTAAAACATGTTTCTTCTTCTTCCTCTTCACTAGGGATTTCTAGTTCTTTTCCTAGAAGTTGTTCTCCAGTTGAAGATAGAAAAATTACTCCTTTAGTTGGGGATGTAAGATATTCTTCTTCTATTACAACTTTAGTTGAAGAAGTTGGTGAATCTTTAGGTTGGATTTCAGATCTAAGTACCCCAGGAAGTCTATGTGTACCTGCAATTGATGGAATATAAGTTTGAGTGGATGGTGTGGCATTACAGGTTGCGCTGGGGTTAGTGGTGGTGTTGGAATCTAACTCCTACCTCTACCTACAAATCTACCGCTAGAATCTCTTTCTCTATGAATATTATTATTATTATTATTATTATTAATTTTTAATGAAAAGAAAAAGAAAAAGATTCTGACATACACTTCCCCAACAACTGCGCCAAAATGTTTGGTAATTTAATTGATGTTAATTGCTTACATGAATTATCAACCAGGGCTAGTAAACTGATGAAATGTATGTGCATTGTATGTGCAAGGAGTCTTTGTCACTCATGAAATTCCCAAGTTAATTTGAGATATCAAAATGCACATGTTTCTCTATAGCTATGTAAGTAAATAAATCACTCATAAAAATGGAACCAATTCTATTTATCTTACTTAAAACAATGATCACACTCTTCTTTGAAGAAACTTCACACTTGCCTAACACTTAAAATAAAATCACACTCACACTTTGCTTGAAATAAGATCACTCACACTCTCGCTTTAAAATGAAATCACTCTTGCATATAAAGAAAATCGCACTTGCTTAAATGAAAATCACACTTGCTTATAAGTAAAATCACACTTGCTTTAAAGAAAATCACACTTGCATTCAAATGGAATCACTCTTGCTTATAAACAAAATTACACCTAGAATAAAATCACACAATAAATGAATCTGCTTCAATGAAAAGAAAGATTAGCTCTGCAAATGAAAATCCTATCTATATCACTACAATGTAAGGCTATTATAATATGTCCATGTGGACTAGAAATCTCTCTTCTCCTGAACAATGAAATGATTAGATAAATTGCTACAAAAAATCTTAAACCTATATCTAGCAATCAAAACTCAAATCATTAAATGAAATGATAGAAATCTACAGGAAACATAAAATGAATTTCTAACTGTAAACAAAAGGAAAACCTTACTATATTGAGGAGGCCTCCTACGAGAAGAATGTAGCACTATAACACTTTCATGAGATGATCAACCACACATTGAGATTGCACAACAAGAAAATTGAACGAAACAGTGTTTCTATAACAAAACATAGTTTTTACAAATAAAATTCAAGTTTGTCTCAAATATGTCAAGAGGCATATTTATAAAACCTTACAAAATAAACATTTCAGAGCATTACACCTATGCTAATCGACATTAGCTATAATTTACTATAAAATATAAGATATCATGATCTGCTCATGATTTTCTATTAATGCAGCAAATCATGAGGTGAAAAATATGCATCTCACTCGCTTGATTTGCCTTTTACAGTGGTTGGCTTATCCTTTAATTGAGCTTTTAGAGTGCATTTTTTATCAATTCAGCTTCTGCAAATATCAAAAAATTGTTATCCCAACTAATTGCCAACAATCCATATGCCATGTTTCTCGGCTAAAGCTCTACAACCTATCGAACCTTTGACTTAGCTACAGAAACATACATCAACTACAAAATCGTCGTAATTCAGTAGCTCAGGTAGATATTAAGTTAATAATAAAGACAAATGATATTTATGAAATAGAAGATGATTATATACTTGATATGCTATCAACCTAGTAAATTGATACCAAAACTGTAGTTATGAAGGTCAAAAAGGGAGGAATGGAGTGAAAAAAAGTTGTCAAAAAGAAGCAATTTTTGGGTTCAACACAAATAAAATAAAATAAAAACACAAAATTTATAATTTCTCTTTTATAAAAATAAAAATAAAAATTTGAATGATATAATTATTTAAAATAAATTTTCTAATCTAAAATAAACATATATTTTAAATAAAATTTTTTTTTTCCATGTAAATAAACAAGATTTATTTTGTTATATATATGTGTGTGTGTGTGGGTGGGTGGGTGGGTGGCTCTTTGCAGACCTTGTAGGCATCAATTGTGAACAAGTTGGCCCTTGGAGAGACTACATGGATGCCCTTAGATCCTTTTCACATCAAGATTTCAAATAGGAAGGACGAATTAGTGTGTTCTATTTCCACTTTTCGCAATTATGCCACAATTAAGGGATATCTACATTTGATAGCAGAAAGGTTGCAAAGGAAACATACTTGGTGGTGGATGAGAAGGTTAAGAAATTCATCCTTTGTTAGAGTAATACTTTTGAGATCTTTTAATAGTTATTTTTTTACATAGAGTACACCATATTAAAATCTTTCCATTGGTTCACTTTGCTAACCCTAATTGCAGTCATCAACTTCCATCCATGGATTTTGGGTTGAGTGGGATGGCGGGTTGCCTTCCCTCCCCTGCTTCCCATTGAATTTTTTGAATTTAACGAATTAGTTAACGCTAAGCCCACTTTACAAAGAGCAAGACCATCTAAGTTTGTGAAGAAGTTGGAAGAGATTCTGAAGATTCAAGTGAACCCTGGAAAATCAAGCGAAATGGCCATGTGCTTAGAAGAGTAGGGGCTCATTGGAAAATTCGTGGGCCTTTGGCCCTCTCCAAAGATGTTGAATCTCTGGGTGGATAAAAAATGGAAGTATTTGATCAAAGGAAAAATCAATTGTTCTTTATGTGGCGAGGACTGATTTTTCACCTTTCTCTTTGAGGCAAAAATTGACCATGATCTTATTTTCAGGAGTGTGCCTTACTTCATGGGAGCACAAGGTATATATATGAATAGGTGGAACCATATTTTAATCCTGAAATTGATGTGCCTTATTGACCAATGTGGTATGAGTGGATGGCATGTCAACCCATGTTACTCACACATCTATGGCTTGTCAGGTGTGCAATTTCAAGAATATTGTAGATGGTCCAAAACCTTTTCAATAATTGAGGATTGAGGATGAAAAACCCTAATCCTAGTGGCGATTATTCTATGCTAAATGTTGAGTTGCTAGGACGAAAAATGGTTTCCATTCTTTAGAATTGTACTTGTTTCATAGTATAGCAGAGCATCTAGGAGTGTGATTTGAGAGCATAATAAAGGAGGAAGAAGATTATGTAATATCCATTTAGACCAGTATATTGTAAGAAACTCCATAATGAGTGTCTATTTCTTTTTATTTTCATATCATAACTGGAGCAAAGAGAGTAGAGCATTCTAGTTGAGTTTTATCTCCTGATGAGTTTCTTAGGATTCTTCTTGTTTTTATTAGTGTGGATGGCATGTACATTTCTTGCTCTTTCATTTTCAAATTTTAGTTATTTTCAGACACTTTAGTAATAATTTATTTGGGACCTAAGGAAATAAATTTCATAATCTAATATTTTCATAATATTAGAAGAACTATTATGAAAAATTGTTTGGGTGGAATATCCATGGTTATTTATAGATCATAAGTACCAAAGGTACCATGTCCATGCCAACTATCCAATTTTCTTTGGTGGGGGTAATGGTACAACAGTTGAGGCCATATTAAGTCAACTCATTACAACCTTCTTGAGAGGCTAATGGTCAATAAGGAATAATGATAACACATTGTTACATGCCTCTCACCTAAACCTTATGAGTGATTGAATTCATGTCCTACCCTCATGTCATCGTGTAACTTTTGGGTAAAAACATCAGGAACTTTTCAACCCGAAACATGGAAAATGAGTGCTAGTAGATGGACTTATGTCCATATGAAAGGATGTACATCCTCTATATAATCCCATTATGGATGTGTGGACTAAAAGGCAAGCATATTTCCTATGTTGAAAAAATGCAGCAAGAAATTCTCAATTTGATTTTGGCTTGATTAAATTGGGAAAAATTGAATTTCCACATCAACAGACAACTTGGATTATGTTAACTTGTGTGATGTGGCTTATGTCACCCAGTCTACTCAATAAATTTGATTTGGAGGAGTTAGAGTTCAGTTCAGCATGTGTGATTGCTAATTTGCAACAATTTGGGTCAGTTATCTAAGGTTGTTTTCAGTCAAACTAGTTCCAAGTTTTGGATGAACTAGTGGAAGGTCAGTTAAGCAATGGGACTTCTTTCAAACTCAGTGATCATCTAGTTAATCGATCAATCATCCCAAAATATCTAGTGCATGCATATAATTCGAGTTACCCAGTTGAGGTGGAGATTCCAAGGTAGTTTAACATCAGTTGTAGACTAGTCTTGAGTGTACAGGTGTTGCATACAGTCAAATGATCAACCTAAGGAATTACACAATTCAATTTGAGTAATTTCCTACATAATAGGGGCCTAATTCCTCAAGGAACTACACAATGAAATAGGAGCTTAAGAAAACGAAAATTTTGATTAAGTATGGCTCAAAGGCCTTTAGTGAGCATAGAAATAGGTTCTGCACTTGCAGGGTATGCTCAATTGAGCAAAGAAATTGTAATACATATCTATTCATTTGATTAATGCAAGCAGGCATTGGTGTTTTTAGCAGATTGATTTCCCTAGATAAAAATACTTGTTGCATGTGTGTTATTTCTTCTTGCGTGTTTGAGATTTTTGTTCTAGATTGCGAATTACTTTTTGCAAAGTAGTAGAGTAGGTGTTATCACCAAAAAATGATCACCTAGCCATTTCTAACTAATTGTATTGAAATACACAATGTGGATTTAATTTTACCATAGTAAAATCACTTTTACTATAGAAAATATTTTAGTAAATCACTTTTACTAAATTATTTTCTTATTTAATTAAAAAAACCCATGAGAATAATTAGATAAATCATTATTTATTTATTTTTCTCTAGGAATAATTATTAAATAAGAGGTTGTCACTAATACCTTTCCCAATCCTAACATCCCCGATGTTCAAGTAACCTTGCCTGAATCGGCTAAGAGAATCTGATCGTTATGCACAAACCACCCTTGTGCTTTGTGCGATAAATACGATCCTTATTCCCATCATTGTCCTCGTCTTGAAGATTTTTGTGATATAATAAAAGTACTTCGCAAAATAGAGGCCACTCATAATGAGTCCAATTATCCTTTACTTGTGGAGTTTGATCCCACACCTACTCCAAAACAGGAGGTCTCCCAACCACCCATCTTGATCCCTCCTCTTGATGTCGAGATGACAAACATTTCTACTCCCATCCTCTACCAATCATCATTCATGAGATCGTTCCTTGAGAACTCCCTAGATATCTCCTCTCGTGATTCTGTTGAACCTCCTTTAGTAGACACATCGGTCTCAACATTGATAGATGTCCCCTCTACTAGTCATCTATCTCTCTGCATTGATGATGTGTATGTGAACTTAGTTTCTCATGAAGATGCTTCAGGTAGCTCTTCCTCGACATGTGGTCTTTATTCCTCTAGTCCACCCATCTTCCATTCTGATGAAGACATTTTGGAAGCTATGGCCACCCCTGATTATCCTTGGGATGATATGCACCATCATGTGTACTTCCTTCCGTAGCAGATGACCAATATGTTATGGAATCCAAATATTTCATCCATAATGAAGTCGATTGGTTCAACCACCCATTACTTCGAACCCATGAATTTGAACCACATCCACCTTGTGGCCATTACATTACCACTCAATGTTTGGGTAAGGGGCATCTACTTTTAAGAGTCCAGGAGAATAAATTCTCCCCAACCCTCCTAGTGCATTTGTTAATTTTGACTCTAGTAACATTATTCTTCCCCATTTAGAAGAACCTCTAGAGTCTCATATCACTTCATATCACTCTTGAGATGATCCACTTACTCATTCCTACATCTTACCTCAACAACCTAGTCCCTTAGACATTTTTGTTGTTCAACCACCATGTTTTCTAGGTCGGCATCAATTCATTATCTCTAAAGCCACTCTTTGGTATAGTGACACCATGTATGCAAACCCAAAAATTTAGTCCATTTGATTCATAAATGTGTACCAAGCGAGATTGGTAATCCACCATTTCCTTTTTCTAATTGTATCTATCCACTCTTCCTAGAAGAAGACATCCATAAACAAATGGTGAACCACATCATAAAAATGTGTTTGGAGTCTACCACTGTAAATACATCTGATATGACCATAGCATGATTGAGAGGGCCCATATGCCCCTACATTTCTTGATCATCTTTTGGAGGGTCTTGTGCTAGTTAGGGGGCACCATTCCAACCTTTGCATACTAGATTAATGCCTTCCATCACATATGCTTGGGGGTAATATCCCATGCTTCGGGGCATGATGACCCCCCTAGCCACCTTCTCTCTTGATTAACATAAGTCTTAGCCTAAACCCCAATGATCTAGGTATGGTCGATTATCCTCCCATTCCTTGGATAGTCTATCCTAAGGGCCTCTTCGACGAGGCATATTCACATCGTATATCATAGATGTTTGATACCATATCTTCAAATCTGCTACTCTATGTCATACCACATTTACCATCTGGTCCCCATGATTGACCTGGTGGGAAGGGATCATCCTAGACCTTCCCTACTAGTTCAGTCCTGTATCCTTTACTTACCTTGATTCTTCACCAGGAACCATTCTTCCAGAAGCATTAAGGCCATTTCTAGACAAGTAAGGCTACCATCCCAAAAGTCACAAATCCTTATTCTAGGGGTTAGTTTTTCCATTACGATCTCCACAAGATTTAGGGTGTTCTCCTTCTCTCCAAGTTCTCCATATCTCACTATGTGAATTGGATCTCAAAGAAAAAAGCCCTTTTATAGGAAAAACCCTAGGTTTTTCCATCACCCATTGTGACCAAACTCTAGCTCCATTTGATGAACTATCAACGTTCTTGGAAATCTCTTACCAACTTATATAATGGGCATCTCTTTTTTTTTTTGGTAATTTGACACTTCATTTGGAAGCCATTTTTTCCATGAAGTTTCACTTTGTCGCCCTTTAAAATCAAATCTCTTCATTTGAGCCACTCTTTGTCTGGTACCACTTTACCTTTGCA
This sequence comes from Pinus taeda, assembly GCA_000404065.3. NCBI lineage: Eukaryota > Viridiplantae > Streptophyta > Pinopsida > Pinales > Pinaceae > Pinus > Pinus taeda. The sequence goes on from APFE031732126.1 coordinate 84,794, forward strand.
CTGGTTGACTCTCGTGTTGATTTTCATCATGAGTAACCATCATTTACTCATATTTTTATGGTCCCCACTGGGCCTCCCCCATGTGGCAACATCATCAAGTCACCCTATTTCAGAGCATCTGCGATGTGTCAACCTTGTACTTATGGATTCTATTCCGAGTCCACATTGTGTCCCATTATAGTGTTTCATTCGTCATCATGCCACACTTCTTCCATTTTACTCATATTTGGCCTCCAATCCTTCTACTCTGTCTTTGTCGAACCCTCGTTAAGTCATTAACCATCCCCTCCAGATTTGATTCAGTCGCTGCCACATCAACCATTTTTATTATGCTCTGACAAGGGAAGTCGTCAGTCTGCCATCCATCACATTTCCTTCCATCATCATCCTTGGTGTCAGTCCATCAGTCACTTTGTTATGTTCCCTCGTGCCTTTGTTGAGGATTCCTCATTGCCTCAATGTTGGCGAGCTCGTTTCTCTTGACCTCAACACATTTATTCTAGAAGAGTAGTCTAGATGGTGGTGTACCTTGGTTCCAACTTCCATCTTGGTTCGTGCCTTGGATCGGGCAAAGGGACTCATTATTTCCCTTTGACTTGATCGTTTCTCATGTGCTTGACATCAGCTCCTTATCGCACAATTGAGATTCGTACACTTGACGGTTTGGTGATCCAAATGACTGTCCCAGTGATTCCCGAGTGTGTGTGTGAGATGTTTCAAACCTCATGAGGGGGTGGCCCTTCAGGTAGTCCCCCACATGCCCACATGACCACAGATGTTGATCTAGCCTACGATGAAGTTTCGTAGATTTGTTGGGTTTGGTTTCCGCAGCTTGCAAATCCTATGGCATACATGTCTCCTCAAGATGATCCATTCAAATTTCCAGAGCCCTTTCCTATTCAGTAGGGTTTCCTTGGTTGTGATAGCCCCTCCCTATGTCAGTTTGAGGGGAATTGTATCTCATATACTCAGATATTATCGTATTCCATCCTAACCTATGTTTTTTCTATACACATTATGTATATGGGATCTGTTGTACTATTTTCTAGCCCATTGATGCCAATGTATCATGTACTTTATAACTCAGTCCCACATTGTTGGGCTCACCATTATTCTTTATACTCAGTTATCTCAGTAGGCGTGGGTATGCCTCCATCGCCTCATTTGAGATCATGTACTAGCACATAAAAGGACACGTCCATCACTATTGTAGGTCTCATCTCCTTTGTTATTTATCCATCCTTGACTTGCTTTATATCTCTCTCTCTCTCTCTCTCTGACTTCCCTTTTGTTTTCTTCTGAAACTATAATCTACAACATATTTTGGTCACACGATTTGCTCCTAACACTCATATGTGTGGGGGCAATCTGTTATCACAAAAAAATGATCACCTGGCCATTTCTAACTAGGTGGATCGAAATACACCATGTGGATTTAATTTTACCATAGTAAAATCACTTTCACTGTAGAAAATACTTTAGTAAACCACTATTATTAAATTATTTTCTAATTTAAATCAAAAAAACCCCATGAGAATAATTGGATAAATCATTATTTATTTAATTTTCTCTAGGAACTATTATTAAATCATTATTTAATAATTATTCCTTGTCCCATTTGACTAAATCCCTTGGGAATATTTAAATAAATCATTAATTATTTGAATTTCCTTATTTCTTTTATTAGAATAATTATTAAATCACTATTTAATAATTATTTTGATTTCACACTTTTCTTGTTTCTCGCGAAATACTTAATAAATCATTTTATTTGTTACTTATTTCTAAATAAAGGAATTTAACCATTTTAAATTATTTTTCCCTCTCCAATAAATATAATAAAGTATTCAAGTAGTTAGATCTGAATTTGGTCAACAGTAATTTATTATTCTCCATTTTCGAGATTAACTCCATACTTTTCTATACAAAGGAGGGTTTTTCATTCATTCTTCACTATGATCATTATCATCGTCAACATTATCGTCATTTTTTTGAGCTCCCATTTTAGTTATCCACTTTTGCTTGGGTTCTTGTACAAATTGAGAGAGGGAATCTATTCATTAAGCATCAAGGATATCAAAGGACCCATCCCATGGAGGGGGACTTACAGACCAATCTGTAGATCTCCTTCATCAGGTGTTATCAATAAATGTTTATCTATTTAAAATCGTCTTTCCACTAGGTTATTATTTTGGATATATCATTTTGCTGCTACTTGTTCTAGATCTTGTTTTCTTTTATTGTAGATTTTCCATCTATGTTGCAGATCTAGAACGAGAATAGCCATCAAATTATTGTCAGGGTCACTTGTCACCTAGCGACTTAAGTGAGATTTTTTGGTACATCTTCCAGGAATTTTCATACTAACAGTAGGTTTGTGTCTTGTGATTTAGATTAAAACTTCTTGAACAGTTGCAAATCTAGAACCTAATTTTTGCATGGTATTAGAGTTGGATTCACATTAGAATAGGAAATTCGAAGCTGTTTCTGAGAGGTTTGAATTTGAAAATCAATGTAGCCAGATTTCTTCAGAGCTGAGAAGATGGCCTTCAATGGACTAAGGCTAGAGTATGCCTTAGAAGGAACCTCAAATTTTGTTGCATGGAAGGACCACATGAAGGTAGTATTGTTAGTTGATGTCCAAGACCTTGCATAGTGGAAGAAATATGTAGCCAAGGCAAGGGAAATAATCTTAGAGGGAGTACGAGATCATATTGTCTCGAATCTCCATAGAAAATAAACTTTGTTTGCAATGTGGAAAGCACTAACAAAATTGTTTGAGAAAGTAGTGACCACAGGAAGCTGGTGCTCAAAGATAAACTTTGAAGTATCAAGATGTAGAAGAATGAAACTATACCGTAGTATCTAATCAGGTTCACAAAATATCGTGATGAATTGGGTGGGGTCAATGTCACTGTCCCTGAAGTTTACTTGGTAAGCCTATCCCTTCCGGGCCTTCCCACGAGCTGACATAACTATCAAGATTCAGTGAATGTGAGGGAGAAACTACCGAATTAGGAGCGCTTAAGGTCCGATTTGGTACAGAAGGAAATAAAGTGGAATACCATAGATGGGACTTCATCCAAGGGAAAGGATGAAGAAAATTTTCATTGGATGGAAAGGAAAAGAAGGGAAAAGGGAAGAAATCCCAATCTAAACTAGAATCTAGTCAAGTGGGCAAGAAGAAAGATTTTTCAAAAATTAAATGCTTCCATTTTCATGAATTCGAGCACTATGCCACGAAGTGTCCACACATGAAGATAAGAAATAAGACCTCAACAAGAGTAGTAGATGAAGCTTTGGATTCATAGTTCAAACTTGACTTTACCCTAATTGCATGCATGACTAGCACAGTCATGGAGAGTGTGTGGTACTTGGACTCGGGTGCATCTTTCCACATGACAGGGTGTAGAGAATTGTTCAGTGAATTGGAAGAAAAATATTTGCAGATGCACATCGAGATGGGGGATGAAAGAAGGTATAATGTGATTGGGATTGGTATAGTCACCTTTCAGAGGGAGTCCATCTCCCCCCTCAGGCTCAAGGATGTCATGTTCATTCCAGGCCTAAAGAAAAATCTCATCTCTGTTGTAGTTTTGGAAGATCGTGATTATGATGTGTGCATCAACAAAGGAAAGGAATTCTTGAGACACACATCCACAGGACAAGTGAAGAAGATTGGGGTTCGTGTGAAGAACCTGTACAAGCTAGATATGGAGGATTGTGTTGCATTGAGTAGAAAGGTGGAGAGCTGTGATGTCGGTGAACTTTGGCATAGAAGACTTGGCCATTTGCATCATGGTGTTTTCAAGATCATGCAACAGATAACCACAAGCCTCCCTAAAGGAGCACTTGAGCAGCATATGTATGCAAATGATGTACCTTAGGGAAGTACACAAAATCCACATTCCATGATTGGTACAACAAAGCACATGTAGTCCTAGAAAGGATCCTTGCAAGAGAGTTTGAAATGAAGGATATGGGTCTCATGCACAACTTCCTCATATTGGAAGTATGGCAAGGCGATGGGGAACTGTTTGTCTCCCAGGGCAATTATGCCAACGAGATACTTTAGAGGTTTCACATGGATAGTTGCAAACCCATGGAGACACCTCTAGCGACCAACTGAAGGAAACATGATGCCACTTCAGGTGAGGAAGTGGATACTACTATTTACTAGCAGTTGGTGGGTTCATTAATATATCTTGTGAACACATGACTAAATATTTGCTATGCAGTCAACCAATTGAGCCAAGCTATGGTTAGGCCAACCAAATAATTTGGAAGGAAACTAACCTTGTTCTACAATACCTTAGAGGCACTTCCCAGTTTGGACTATTCTACAAATGGGCATAGGGAGTGACGCTATGTGGCTTCATATATGTAGATTGGGCGGGGAGTCCATAAGATCAAAAGAGTACATCAAGTGAAATTTTCAGTGTTGGGTCCTCATCAGTTTCTTAGTACAACAGCAAGCAAAGATCTGTGGCACTAAGCTTTGCAGAAGCAAAATACATGGTTGTCAGTCAAACAATATGTGAGGTGATATGGATGAGAAAGGTACTTGTTGGCTTGTTTGGTTAGATTATGGATCCAACTATGATCTACTATGATAATCATGGTTGCATCAAGCTATCTGAAAATCCAGTTTTTCACGATCGATCTAAGCATATAGATATATGGTATCACCATTTTTTGGATTGTGTGCAGAGGCAAATAATGTTGTTGTAGTACATTCCAATAGAGGAACAAGATGATGACATTTTGACAAATGCCTTGTCAAGAGGGAAGTTTAAATTCCATAGGTGTAGGATAGGGGTGGTTGATAATTCCTTTCTTACTAAAAGGGAGTGTTAAAAAATGCATTAAGAAATTCTAAATTTGATTTTCCTTTGATTAAATTGAGAAAAATCGAATTTCCACATCTACATACAACTTGGATGATGCTAACTTGTGTGACATGGCTTGTGTCACCCAATTTACTTAGTAAATTCGAGGTGGAGGAGTTAGATTTCACTTCAGCATGTGTGATTGCTAATTTTTTAGCAATCAAGGTTAGTTATCTAAGGTTGTTTTTAGTTAAACTAGTTCCAACTTTTGGAGGAACTAGTGGAAGGTTAGTTAAGCAGTGGGACTTTAGTCAAATTAATGTTATTCTAGTTAACTGACCAATCAGACCAAAATAGCTAGTGCATGTAGAGAATTTGAGTTACCCAGTAGGTGGAGATTCCAAGGAATTCTAACATTAGTTGTACACTATTCTTGAGTGTACAAATGTTGCATGTAGTCAGATGATCAACCTAAGGAATTGCACAATTCAATTTGAGGAATTTCCTAAATAATAGGGGCCTAATTCCTTAAGGAACAACACAAGGAAATAGGAGCTCAAGCAGAGGCAAAATTTTACTAATTCTAGGTCAGAGACCTTTAGTGAACAGAGATAGGTTATGCACTTGCAGGGTGTTCTCAGTTGAGAAAAGAAATTGTAATACATCTCTATTCATTTGATTAATGCAAGCAGGTGTTGGGGTTTTTAGCAGATTGATTTCCCCAGATAAAAATACTTATTGTATATGTGTTATTTATTCTTGCATGTCCGAGTTTTTTTGTTCTAAATTGTGAATTACTTTCTGCAAAACAGTAGAATAGGTTTATGTCTTGTGATTTTGATTAAAACTTCATGAAAAGTTGCAAATCTACAACCTAATTTATACACCGTATACATGCTCACATTGAGATCAATATATTAAATAATCTCATAATCATAAATTAAAAACATACATTAATTACAAAACATATCCTCTAACACAATTTGGATTTTATAAAATATTGATGCAATTACACATCCATGTGCTCTTGTGATTTCCTTTTCCTAATAAAAAATCATAAATACTCTCTATATATAATTGGATTAGATTTAAGTAATGTAATAATATTTTTTTATTTACATGACAAACTATGGATGATAAATTGTATAATAATATAGCGTAACTAATGTACTTATCTACATAGATTATGAAACTTCATATACACATAGATCTACTTGGTTATGAAATTATATTTATATATATATATATATATATATATATATATATATTATATATATATTATATTTATATTTTCATAACCATGTACATCAATACTATTAGTTGCTTCACTATACAATTTATAAAAATATCGTTACGTTAGTTAAATCCAATCTAAAAAAATTTAGTATAATTAAAATGTGAAATACAATATAGTGGCAAATAAGATTAACTATAACTGAAATAATCATAAACAAAAAATAGTGTAATGCCCACTTTCCTTATTTAAAACAATTAACTTCTCGAACATGGAAAATAAAATTATTACATAAAGTATTAAAAATATAATCAAACCCATCATTTTCAACATAAACATAAAGATTAAAATATTATATTAAATGAAAAAGAATTAAAACTAAATCAAAATATTTAAAACATATTAATTTATTACTTTCATGCAAACTTTAAGAACCTTCAAAAATATATTATATGCATTTACAAAAACAAACTTTAACCCACAATAATCCCTATATCTTCACATTTGACTTAGTGTCAAGTAAGCAATCTTTTAAAAGTGGCTTAGACATCTATAAATATGAGCTCAAAGCATGAAGCTTCATAGTTTAAGGGATGAAACTTGGAACCTCCTCCGAAGATTGTTTATAATAATAATAATAGTTTAGATTTTAAAAGTAACATAAACATTTATAAATATGAGTACAAAGCATGACCTTTCAAAGTATGACATGAAATTTGAAATTTTTTCCTAAATATTGTTTTCAAATTTATATATATAACTTTTTTAGTTTAAATTTTAAGGATTAGTTTAGTGTTTATAAGGTGTTACATTCTCTAAATCAAATTAAAAAAATAAAATAATAATGTGATTTAAATATTATTATTATTATTAAATTTAGAAGAATTATTTAAATTATAAATATCAATTATTATTTTAGATCTAGATGTTTTTTTAGTTGACGAGGCTTGGGTGGTGGTCATGCACCACAGATCTCCTCCAGACGAATTATGCTTTAGTTAATTCAAATTATCTTGCTCATTCTTCCCAAATCCTCTTGATGATCGACCTTACACTAGGTTTGATGTTTCATTGATTGTGTCAGGCTCAGTCTGATTGTTTTATCCTTCATTCCTTACTGTGGGGGATAAACATTAACATCAATACCAAAACCATTTGTCTCCCCACAACAAATGACAAAGGATATTGTCCCAGGTATATTGACTCTTGGCCAGTGAACATGGTTAGAGAAAGAGGCAAACCTAGATGGGGAGGCCATGGATGAGGGCATTCGCCCCGCTCTCCTTGGCATGACAAAAATGTGAAATTGTTTGACTTGAACTTACCTGCCCATATCCGTTGGTTGGTGGCTTTAGTGGAGGTTGAGGAGCACAAGCATTTAGGCAACGATCACTGTTAGCTTTCCACCTCTCGGCCTTAGAGGAAGCTAAAGATAGAGAAGAAAGAAGGATGGTAGAGGTGAATGCTCAATTCATCCAAATCCATCTAGCATTGCACAACTTATGGAGAGCCATTAGCATTGATTTCACTCTTGTTCTTCTAACTCTGTCAACCACCAGCTCTATGGAAAGTTCAACATATTTGAACTCCTCCCACAATGCTAGCTCCCCTCCTCACCCCATCGCAGAAGCGAAAGGAAAAGGTATTGCAATCTAGGGTTTCTCTCCCAACCAGAAGCCCAAGTCAAACGCTGACATTCAGATTAAATCTCTAACCAATGACACCCATGTGGCTAAAGGAGAGACCTCTCAACGTGAATCAAGTTCCTAAGGTTGCTTCATTGTTGAAGAACAAGCAAAAGAAGATACTCTTGTCAAAGTTGAAGCGGGTGGTGAAGGCCTGAACACAACTCAGCAAGAACCAACAAGCTCCAAAGGAAAACATGCAACTTGACCAGGTCTTCCTTTAGGCTTTTCTACTACTGTCTTTTCTCTCATATGTTTATGTTGTTTAAGCTTTGAAAAACATATTAATAAACATCTTTTTGTAGGGTTGCTGCTGATTATTATTAACCCTATTTACATTTTTAGTTAGGTCATGTCTTCCAATCAATTTTTTTGACTTTATTGAAGATCCAATTGGTATCCCTTTCATAGGCAAATGGGCCCTCTCTATTTCTTTACAGTTTGGTCTCTGTTTTCCAAACTTTTCCTCTTCCAATCACTAGTCTTCTCAGCGGCTTTTAAATGTACTACATGTAAAAATATTTTTAATAATATATAAAATTTTACTCAAAATAAATAAATATCGATTATTAAAATTATATATTTAAATTTCAATATTTTTTAAAATAATAAATATATTTATGTAATAAGAAATTACACTTTCATCAATAACTACATTGATTGAGACATATTATGTGTATGCTTAACGATCAATGTTTCAGGTGGTTGTTCAAATTATTGAAGTTTTTGTCTTTTCACATCAATGTGAGCACCATCATGCTTCATAAATAATATATTTATTATAAAATAAAATCACGGCCCAACCTTTAGTCTCCATAATTTTTTTACAAATACCCAGATCCACACTATCTCTCGAGGGTTTGGGTAGTATATTAAATATAGAATCTGTTTAATAATTAAGTGCGTTCTAGCCTGAAGTAGTTAGACATCCAATGACCACATGGCCTTCCACTGTAAAGTGTCACCGGTGTTAAAATATTAGCTGATGATATGACAATAACAACTCAACCAATTACACACAAATAAATTGCGGCCCAAGTAGCTAAGTACATACCCCACACGTTACCCTAATATCTTGAAGAATTAGGGACCCATTTTCCATTAACTACATACCCCACATGTTACCCTAATGTCTTGAAGAACTAGGGACCCATTTTCCATTTTCAGAACATTCATTGGATATAATGAAAGTTGCGCAGTTTGGAGGTTTAAATTATTTCAATAATTTATAGTTCACTATAATTAAAAAATAATAATAATATTAGCACAAATTTCAAGAATAATACTCATAAATATTAGTTTAGTTATTTTATTGAAATATTATATGTGTTATTTTATATTAAAATTATCAAAGATTTTTATTTATGAGGTATAGATTAGTTGGTTTGTGCCTGGTTTAGTTTCTACTAAGTTTTATGTTCAAATTTTGTTGAGAAAAGTTAATGATGAAAATGATTTTGGAGGAACTAAAATCATCTTAAGGAACATCCAAATTCGACCAAACTTACCACAATCATGATTATAAACATCCCACAATCATAATTATAAACATATTAATATAAAATACTTTTTTTTATCCAATAAAAAAATAACCCTAACTTAAACTCATTTTAATCCTACATTTTTATTTTTAATTTTTAAATTCATATCTTTTTCTTTTACATATCAAATTTGATATTCCATTTAATTATTTTTCATTCATTGACCCTAGACATATGCACATGATACAGATTGTGGCAAAATGAGATGAGATAGGTAACCTATAGGATTTTTCCTTTGAAATTCTCCCCTTGAATGGCTATTTACAAAAAAAAATTACTCAAGTAATTTTTACTCACACTTATAATCATAGGGTAATTTTTACTCAAGTAAAATTAATAATTTTGAGAAATAAATCACAGTAAAAAAAATCATAATAATCTTTTATAGTTTTATTTTATAACTGTTCACTAAAAATTTATTCATAAAATAAATGTATATTCAATTTTTTTAAATTGTTCATTAAATTTCTATTCAAAAACTAATATATATTCAAAAATAATTTGCTATGATAAATTGATTGTGTACCTAATTATTATAAATATATAAATTTTTGATTAAATTTAAAAAAAAATTTAATTAAATTAAAAATATATATATTATATATATATATAAATATATATAGATATTATATATATAATATTTAAATTATTAAATTATATTTAATTGTAAATAAATTAAATCATATTTAATATAATTTATAATGTTCTAGACTCCAATATAATAATAATGGCAATCTTTAATTTACTCTATCAAACAAATGATCTAATTTTCTAATTTAAAAAAAATTTCTTATAATAAAATATGAAATGTCTTTAAGCTTTGGTTAATTTTGTGGTTGACCTGTTTATTAAAGTTTTGACCACTTCACTTATCAAAGGATAAAAAAAATTTGAGATGATGTAAGGACTATGAGGAAATAAATAGTATGGGAGAAAATAGTCAATATGAAAAAAAAAAAAAAAAATTATTATTAAAATTGAATAAAATATTATAAAAAATATATTTTCTTTTCAATTGTTTTTTTTTATATAAAGTTGATATAAAATTAAGGTAGGAAAGGAAGTATTTTATTTACGAACAACAATAATTTTCTTTTTGTTATTATTATTTTTTAGTTGTTAATGTAAGTATTATTATTATTATTAAATGTAACATTACAAGACAACATCTCCCTCATACCGGGTTTTGGAGCACCTTTGGACACAATGATATATTTTTTTGTAAGTTAAGTATACTTCTATTAATGAGAAAAATGAGATTACATCCATAACAAAGACAACCAACAATACAATCAAAACCATGAGCCATCTTAATTGGCTAAAGAGGACGTTGAAACATCAATGGGGTCTCCGAGGTGCTTGGTGAAGTTGAACCCTTGTTGTGAGTCATTATGGCTTCTATGTGAGTCAACCAAAGCACCATATCCTTTTGCTCAACTTGGAGGTTATCGATTTGAAGGAGGATTTCTCTTATGACCTTTTTCCTTTCACGTAGGACCTCGCCAAGGAGTGCTTTGATATGCCCGTAGAGTTCAACTGTGTAGATATATTGGTTTTTCATACCTCTAGTGTGGCTTGTATCGAGCACCAAATAAACTACAAAGGAGAAGATATTTGTGTTAGTTATTCCCTCTATCTCCAAGAACCTCTCTAGTTGCATGATTAATTTATTCTTGAATGTATGTCTGTCAAAATATGTAGGTGGAAGAATGCACATGGAGACGAGCTCAAAAATTTCCCTCCACACAACTTAATGAGCCTCACTGGGTTCAAAAGCATTGTTAGGGCATGGTGGAGGCAATGGGGGACGCACTGCACATGCAGGAAGAGGTACATGCAAAGGATACCAACCAAGAGAAGTTGCAGGAGGGTAAACTAGTGAAGGAAAGTCATAGCTTACAAAAGTAAGAGGTAAAGAAAAAACCAACACTATCCCAAACACACCCATCAATCAAACCTGACGAGAACCGGAATAAACCAACACTGGCCTGACGACACCTATCAACCAAATCTCTAACTAGAATAAACCATCGAGAATGCAAATTCAACTTTAGATAGAAGCATGCTTCTCTGATAGACAGTGGGAGCCAACCATCAATATGAAAGACAAAAATGAAAAAAATAGAGTCCAATATAAAAAATACCGAAGAACGATTACATTTGAGCTGAGCTGCCATGCATGAACTAAAATTCGAGCTCGTCCTCACCTAGCTCGTGTTGAGAAATGGCAATAAGAAATACCAGTTTAATTTGTCCTCAAATTAAACTGAGAATCAAAATCGAATTCTATTCTCATAGCAACTTGTAAATAGTTAATTAAGTTTAATTAACTTAATTAGCTTAAGAATTTCTTTTTGGAAGTCTTTCTGTAGCCATGTATATGTTCTCCCTGAAATTTAGGGGTCCAGTATGAGTTTAAATTGAGTTGTAAATTAGATCACTCAGTTTATTGAGTTATGTTCAGTTAAATTAGTTCCCAGTTGTTTGTGGAACTAATAGAGAGTTAACAGTCAGTTGGTGCACTAGCGCATCCACAAGTGTTACTCTAGTTAGCTAAAGATTCCCTCATCAGAAACTCATAGATGTCGATTTTGAGAAAGACCCTGTTGAGACTAGAGTGTAGGGATAATGTACTATTAGTTGTGTGGTTTAATGTGTTCTAAATATCATGCATGTAATCAGAGAAGGACCTATGTTTGGATTGCGCAGTTTTGGAAGCATGAATTCCCTTTAAATATGGGTTATTCATCCTAGGAATTATGCAAGAGATTAGGGGCTTGGAGAGTTGAAGAATTGGCTATGTGTTTGCTAAGAGCTTGCTTGTGAGCTAGGAGATTAAGCATACTCATGCAAAATTGTTCTAATGAGAAAAAGCTTTGTATCTTCACTCATATTTCTAATATATGCAATACAGATAGTGAGGTATTGAGAAGTGGATTTCCCCATATACATCTTGTGTTAGGTGCCATTGATTTATCTTCTTCTTGTTCATATTGTTTTCATCGACCTATTGGCTTTCGCTGGTTGAAAGTAGAAATAGATTCTTTTCTTGTGCTTTAGTAAATTGCATGAGCTTATGAATCTACAAGAAATTTCTACATGGTATCAAAGCTGAGAAAAATATACTAGAGGAGATTTCAAAGTTTTGAGTTTTAGGTTACAGGTGAAATTCGAATTTGCAATATATACTTCAGGATCGACAAATGATGTTCTATTGTTTGCGGCTCGAGTATGCCTTAGAAGGTAACTCAAATTTTATAGCCTAGAGGGGCAGAATGGAGGTTGTGCTAGAGGATAATGGCTTGAAGGAATTCGTTGATCAAGAAATTCCTAAGCCAACAACATCAGATGCACAAAATTTGTCCGAATGGAAGGTGTGTGGCAAAGGCGAGGCAGATAATCCTTAAGGGAGTTCGATACCACATTGTCTTGAGTCTCCAAGGAAAGGAAACTTCATATGCTATATGGAAAACATTGACGGACTCGTATTAGAACAACAATGACCAAAGGAAATTGGCACAGAAGGATAAACTTCGAAAAATCAAAATGGAGAAAGATTAGACTATTCCAAAATACTTGACCAAGTTCACTCAATGTCATGATGAACTTAGAAGTGTTGGAATCATGGTTACCGAGGATGATATGGTGAGTCTTTCTCTTCTAGGATTCCCAAAGAGTTGGCATAGTTATCAAGACTCTATCAATGGTCAGGAGAAGCTGCCACATTGGGAATGACTGTGGTTAGATTTGATGCAGAAGGAGATCAAGAGGAACTACAGGGATGGCTCTTCATCAAAGATTGATGATGAGGAGAACTATGCATTAGAAATTAAGGCGAATAAGGGGAAGGGGAAAGGGAAAGATTCCCATTCCAAATCATATTCTTATCATGGAGGTAAGAAGAAAGACATGACGAAAGTTAAGTGCTTTCATTGTCATGAGCTGGGGCATTTTGCTACAAATTGTCCACTCAAGAAGTCCAAGAAGAAGTCCTCAAGAGGAGCAGTGGGTGAGGCTTTGTGTAGGTTTTAACCCCGTACAGAAATTACCTGCATACGAATTCTAAATCACAGGAAAAATAAAAATGCGAGAGCATAACACATAAAACACATATACACAGAGATTTCCCGCTGGATCTCAAAACCGAGACTACCAACTTGCTTTTTCATTATGTTCCTTTCAATGTTACAATACATATTTATACATGCTGAAGCATCCAATACCATGGAACGAAAAACCATCACGTCCAATACCATGGACCAAAAAACCAT
>APFE031732131.1:0-20441 GCA_000404065.3 Pinus taeda
AATATTATAAAATAATAGTGGAAATAATAAAATAGGATTAAATTACATCATCAAATTTTAGAGGGAAAAATTAAGAAAACACATTTTCAACATGTATTTTCAACTTATCTCCCTATGGTTTTACTCAAATTTCGAGTGGGAACACTCAGTGGATGTAGAATTGGAATTCCTCATCCAAGGAGTACCCATGTTACATACTTACGATATACCCTTCTATAGGAAAAATGAGAAATACATGAAAAACTGTGATTGCAACCGTTTTTTTCATATAGCAGGGTCCATCAAAAGTATGAAACATGGATACTACTGATGAGGAATTAAATTATGCATCCAGTGAGTGATCCCTCTTGAAACTTGAGTAAAACCATAGGAAGATAAGTTGAAAATATGAGTTCAAAAAGTAGTCTTTTTATTTAGTCTTTTTAATTTTTACTCAAAAAATGGTAAATCATCCCCCGTGGTTGATATCATCATATTCTATCCTATTCGTTCTTATAAAGTTTATTTTGGTTGTACATTTTTGTTTTGAGGCCCATTTTTTACCTCAAAATTTCTCTAATGATTTGGTAGCAACGAGCAGGTGTTCTAGTCTCAAATGATGTCTAAGAGGCTAAGGAACATGAGATCTCCAAAATCCAGAAAATGTTTCATCAGATAAGACTTAAAAATTCCTTAATTAAATTAATTATCTAATAATCTAACTACTTCCCAATTTTAACTTAGGGAAGTTGGTTAATTAAAGTTAATTAATTAAGATAATTTGATTTTTCTCTAGAGACTTCTATTAGAGTTAAAGTGATCTAAGCCATAGATTGGGATTAGAACTTGGTCATTGGTTTCTCAATAGAAGACTATAAGAGAAATTTGAGGTTTTGGAGAAGTGGCATCAAAGAAGATCAGAGTTGAGCAGTTCAACTACCCAGTTGTAGGTATTTAGCAAGGGTGCATTTAAAGATAGCGAAAGAATCAAAGCGAGTGACCAATAAAGATTTGGAAGAAGAGATTTTGGAAGAAGATTTTCTCAGTATTTCTAGTGTCTGAGAGATAGGAAAGAGGGAGATCGAATTATTTGCAAAGGAGGTCATACACAACTGTTATAGCTCTAAATATCACCCTTGGTATTTGTGATGTTTGGTTTATGGCCTAGGGCAACCCCTCCTTCCAGACTTGGTCCAAATATTTTAACAACAATGTTTTACTCCCTGTACGCTACTTTTCCCTGTGGTAAAAGCATGTACATGTGGGTTAGTCTATACCCAACTCGCGTATATGTGTTAAAGCACTTAAAAAAATTAAATTTCCTTAATTATGGGCAGAGTTCACGGGTTTTACCTATAGATTACCTCCTAGTTCCCTTGGTACAACTATTTGCCAACTGTTTCCCAACTAAAAAAATAATTGTGAGAAGTATAAATAGACTTCTATGGGAAGGCCTTAAGGAGGAGAAGAGATCAAATTACTATACTGAGATTATCCCTTGACTGAGTCTGAAGTATCCCTGTGCTTCAAGCACTTCCCCAAGTTTACGAAACCCTTGTTTCCTTGAGTGTTGATATTCTCCCACTTGCTTGAGATATCATGGTATTGGTTATGGAAGGAAGCTATTGAAGAATGGGGCTGGACGGATCTGGAGGACGGTTCCGCTTGGAGCTAGAAGAAGAAGACTTAGGTGAATTCTCTCTGTGTTGCTTATAGCTTTCTACAATAAAAAGAAACATTGTCTTGTTCTTGAGATTAACTTTGTTTATGCATCAGATGTTGTTGTAATTCATGTATGAATGTCATTTTGATGTATAACTAATCATCTTGCTTATATGATATAAAGATGGTTTCATTAAAATTCTTTATCTATATGATGCTATGTATGTTCGGATTGGCTGATTTGCAAATTCGAATATCATCAGGAGTCGCAGAGGGTCTGAACCCTACTGGAACTACCCAAATGAAGGATATCTGGGTATGGTCGCTATCACATAGTTTGTTTATATAAGCATGTTGCTTGAGTTGTATGAGTGTTTCGTATTGTAGTTTTCTCTTGCTCTGTTGGGGTTTCAACCCAAAGCCCTAGGGTACTTATTCCCGTAATAGAATTGGCAACTCCACTGGGGATAACAATCTTGTTATTCCTAGTTTGGGTTGTTCAGTGTCAATAAAGGCTCAGTTCTTGGTTAGCTTATTGTGACAATATTGTTTGGTCCAGTAGAATCTCAAACCTTAAGTCTGATCTTTTTGATCTGGCTTCATTTTTTATTTTTCTTGCAAAGCTTTGTATACGCACTTTTCTCTATTTACAATAGTGTACACACGCCCATTTCTGTGAATTCAACCCGTGTATACGTGATTTTCCTTTGTCACAAGCCTGTGTACACTCCTTTATGCTTGAACACAGTCGCGTATACCAATTTTTGCATGCTTTTTTCAAATCTTTCTGCCCAGAAAGATTTGTTTCTTGGTCTATTTGGTTTCTAAGTGGTCAATTTCTATCTTTAGAATTTAATTATTCAGTGAGCTTACTATTTTGAATTCTCTTCTGCTTTGAAAATTTTTTGGCCTAGGTTTGCTTTTGAGTGATTTTTATGATTTTTGTTTGGACACACAAGACTTCTTATAGAGGTTCTTGATTGTTCTGGTTCTCTGGAACGTCAGATTGTTTTCAATCTTTGTGTCAAGCTTGATTATTAGTCTACTTGCTTTGCTTTCCATCATTTCGTGGCCTTACACCTTTTATTGCTTTTTGAAACTTTATTTTTGATGAATTTGAAAGTGTTTATTTCCTGACGTCTTGGTCAATTTCTCAAAGATCTTTGCTACTGTTTCGGTCGATTAGTACAAGTTGAAGCCCTTTTTGTTCAAGTTTTCCTTCACTGTCGAATTTGTAACTTGCAAAGTTTCCTTGTGCTCTTCTTTCAGTCTTTGAGTCTTTGGTGGCATATAGAGTGCTTTCGAAGTGTTGTTTTCATTACTTCTTGAAAAAGAAAAGTCCTTAAAAAACATTGTTTTTGTCTTCTTTTTCCAAGTTTGATTTTGTTTTCTTTTGATTTTTTGAAAGTGATTTGTGATCTTTTTTATTAGTCCTTCTTGTTGGATAAGATTTTGTATTCAAAATTTGTATTCTTTTCAAACACTTAAGTTGGCTCATTAATAAGTTATAAACAATTGCTTTCGTTCTTTTTAGAGTAAACTAGGATCTTGCATTATCATGTACACCTTGCATTAGGATAGTTTTTCATTATTAAAGGGTCAATAGTCTGTTTAGCTTTTGTCAGTGTGAAGTGTGGTATAAGAAAAGAAAATAAAAAAGTTTTTGCTTTATAGAAGTTTCTTAGAACCCAAGTAGAAATTTCTTTTCATCGAAGAACAAATGATTGCATTTCATATAAGTTAGTTTTTCATTAATTTCTTTTGCATAATACAAACACCATCAGTTTCATTTCCATATTGTACCTTTCACTTAAAAGAACAACCACTTAAAATCAAGTGCTTAATAAAATAAACTAGAACTTTTTGTATTGTCACCAGAATACACCAACAAGTTTTAGGTTTATTTAGGGCCTTGGATTAGGTGAGAGGAGAGTAAACTCTCCAAGGCCACTCTAAATTGTAAAACATAGAAGTATAATTAAAGAGTGAAATCCAATCGTTTTAGGGAGACTAGGAAAGCTCCATGACTGGAAGTTAAGCACAAAGGTTTGTGAAGATAAGGGCAAGAGATACCCCCTCTCTTACTTGTCCGATCCTACCTCACAACTGTTTTGCCCAATTTCTGATACGAGTCGGTGTCTTTAGTTGCCTATCCTGGGGATCCACACAGGTGGTTGCGGAGGGGAATCCTGTGGCACCCTTGCAAAGCTTGGGGGCTTGCACTGGTAAAGGGTGTTGTCTGGAGGTCAACGTAACTACCTCTGATACCTTCATTAGTAGACCTCGAGCGTAATTACCCCAGTCTATTTTCGGAAGGCCCTTATTATTAACTTTCTTGTATTTTGGTGTCTGATCCTAATCACCTAGAGTGGAAATACTAGAAAGTTGTTTGATTCCTGATCTCTTTAGGGACATTTTTTAGTGTGTGTTCTGTGCTCCAAGTCAGCCTAGCTTTTAATTTTCTTGAGTCTTTAAGTAGATCTTATAAAAATAATTCAAAGTGGCTGAACGACCATCTCGACAGTCTTGGAGACTTCGTAGGCTTTCACTTACGAGTCTAGAGCCTTCTCCTAGAAGGTGTAGGAGCAATTCTACCGGTGGTTTTCAACCAGTGGCAGTAGGCATATTGGAAATTGATACTCTGCTTGGGGGCATTAGTTCACAAGATAGACCTAGTACTACCACAGAGTTAGAGAGGAACACACTAGTTCTTTCTCAAGTACTCTTCCAGTCAGAAGATAGTATTGAAGTAGAAGAGATTTCAAATTCGGTAGCGGCTTCGAATTCTCCTCTCCCTCCTGATCATCGAGATGTATTGTTATACGTTGGAACTCCAACTCACAGGCCTTCAAGCCAAGGTCCACACACATCTATCGCTTTGATGACCACTGTTGTAAGCATGGCATCCACCACGAGTGTTGTGAGCATGCAGACTCCCATATCTGTGCAAGGGGGAGGAACTATTTCCATCCCTTCTAATACTCCCAACACTTCCTTATGTGGGTCTACTTCAATTCCGTCAGCAAGTGGAAGTTCTCAAGGTAATGCATTCAGTTTTGGATTTTTCCCTTTTGGAATGCCCTCTCAAGGTATTCCTTTAATTCCGTTGAATATACCATCAACCGCCTCCACATCCGTGATGAGTGGATATGCTTCTTTTCAAGGTTTCCCATTTGGAAGTGGTCATATAGCACATTCCAATCTGACAGTAGGGTCTATTCCTTTTCCTTTCATAAGTCAAGGTGGTAACCCCTTTCAAAGTTGGACAAACCCTGTGCTTAGTGGGATAGGAGCAAGGAATCAGTTTTTCAGCCAACAAGGGAATGTGCCATATTCCTCAGTTAATTCATTTCAAAGTTTTTCACCCTTTGCTAATGCTTGGAACCCTTATCAGGGGCTGCCAGCTCCTTTCAATACTTCGTTAGGGGGTAACTTTACCGGTTATGAAGGATTTCAACTAGAGTTGGTCAAACTTTGAGTTTTGTTGGACCACAAGGATCACCCTTTGGTGTAGTAGGTTCTATAAGCTACTTCGGGCAACCTAGTGCCTTTCAAAATCCAAGTCATTCTTTTCAGACCGATGGGAACCCCACCCAGTCCAAATGGAATCCCCAAGGTCCTCCGCGACTTCCTCTTCTAGCCACGCTTAATCTACCAGACTTGACTAAATTGACGAATGATCCAATTAGGTACAATCTGACTTAGCCTCCAGTCCCAACTAAACTTCCATCGGATATTCCAAAATTAGAAGGGAAGAATGGTGAAGACCCGGGAGACCATGTGACCACGTTCCATTTATGGTGCTCATCAAACTCCCTGATTGATAATTCAGTCAGGTTGAGGTTATTTCAACACACCTTAATGGGTAATGTGGCCAAATGGTATATAGAGTCACCAGGGGGCACTTTTACTTCTTTCGTTGATTTGGCTAATATTTTCTTAAACCATTTTCAGTTTCCTGTCTATTATGAAGCTGAAACTAAACTTCTAGCCAATTTTCATCAAGACATGGAAATTCACATTTCGGATCATATTTAGGAATGGACATGGAGAAAGAGGCTTATCAAAGCCAAAATTCCACAAGAGTTCCATCTCAAATGGTTTTTAAATTCTTTACAACCTAAAATCTCTAAGGATGTTTCTCTTTCTTGTGTTTATTCGGAAGAGCAGACTATTTTTCGAGCCTAGTAATTAGAATTAATATATTCGCAGTCTGGGACTCTTCAAAAAATCTTACCTGACACTCCTAGATCCAAAGTTGATTTAGCCAAACCGAAGCTTGGCTCTCACGCCGATGGTATGGTTGGATCAATTGACGCAAATGTGGTGAACCTTTTGAACCAATTGCAGCAGTTGTCTTTACAAATTGCTTCTTCTAACCATGCAACACTGTCTACACCTTCGCCCTCCCAAACTACCTCCATTAACATCATTTAGGCTTCTAACCCCAAGGGAAATCAACAATCCGATGGGAAGAAGAAGGGACGAGGTAAGAAGAAGAATCAGGGAGAGAAGGGTAATGCGAACAAGCTCGGCAATGGTGCCGGTGAGGGTAGAAAAGAGTCTAAGAAGAAAGTTAAATTTCCATGCTAGTTATGCAATGGAGACCATTTGACTCACCTTTACCCCAATATTTGGGATGCTCAGCGCTTGTTAGTGTAGCAAGGGTCCTCTAGCTCCCAAGCTGTCCTGACTAACCCTTTTCCCCAAGGGTAGCAATTACTTGCTGGTGCGAAGTCGAACGCTGGTACCTCCGCAGGGGGCAACTAGGAAGGGGAAAATTCCTCAAATGTGTATATGATGAACTCACATGTCGACGTTGCCACATGCGCACGCGATTACGGTGAAACGGAAACATCTAAGGCAAAATTTGTTCCTGAAACCTCAGACCCGCTTCATATTGAGTGACTCTCTGTTGAGTCTATACCTCAGATACCGAAAGGTTCCGCTAAGTGCTCGATGATTAACGCTAATGCTAGGGAAGCCCAGAACTACTCGATGGTAGAAGATCTAGCTCAAAGTCCATGTGTTATGTCTGCATTGGAGGTAATCCAACCGTGTCCTTCTCAAAGAAGTGCTTTACTTTTGACAGTCGGGGCAGTAGATCCAAAAAGATCTTTGGCACTCACTTTTGATATGCTCAATGTGAAAAAGAGACTTCCTCATCATATGGCTTTCCAGATAAAGTCTACTTACCATAAAACCAATATTTTTCAGATAGTTATAGATGAGGGAGCTTCCACATGCGTAATTTCCATGTCATGTTGGAAAGCCATTAGATCACCTTCAGTTGTTCCTTCAGTCTCTCTTAACAGCATTTGATGGTCATTCTCATAGTCCACACAGAATTATCCCGACTTTTCCTATATGTGTTGGAGGAAAGGTCGTTAATATTGAGGTAGAAATCGTTGATGCCAACTTGGATTACAACCTCCTCTTGGGAAGAAATTGGATTTATGAGATGAACACCATAGTTTCATCTTTGTTTCACATCCTTTGTTTTCCTCACGAGGGGAGAATTGTTAAAATTGATCAATTAGATTATTCTCCTGGTGATTCCCGTGCAACTTCAGATTCTACCGTTTCATTGGTGGATAATCCTTGTCAACCTATAGAGAATTTAGGAGTAGGGATGTACTCTTCCTTGATGGGTATATTTGATCTTCCCCCTCCTACAACTAGAATCAATGCAATTTCATCCTCTAAGGGGATTTCATGGAAAGAGTTCTTTTGAACTCATTATTTTTTGGATCCTTTGACCCTACCTTCATATACAACCACATTAGATGGAGTCCACGTTGGTGGAATTGCATTCCCCATGTCTACAGCAAAGCTTAGTTATCAATCTATCGTTAACTCTGCAGACAACCATCCCACTCCTTTTTCAGAAGAGGAGTTAGATGGTGATGTGGCTCTAGCTTGGACCCTTGACTCTACTTCTACTTTGGATTTCTTAGATACAGTTTTACCATATGATGAAGCAATTTTAGAAGCGATGACGAGTATAGACCAACCTTGGTAAGATTTACATCATCGATCATATATTCTTCCACCATTGCAGGAAGTCGAATGCAGGTTCTCCAATCTACTTACTAGTGATGTTTGTACAGTGTCAAACCCTTTGGCTCCAACACATTTATTTGCTGAAGGAAATATGTCGATTATCTCAAAAATTGTACCTATAAACATCTCTAGGAATCCTGCCATTATAGAAAATGTCTTCATCGGAGCCAATTGTTACCCTGAAGAGATTCAAATTTACATCGACCTCTTTAAAGAGTTTATAGATGTGTTTGCTTGCTCTTATGAGGAAATTCCTAGTACTGATCCATCTATAGTCCAACATGAGATCAAGACGTATGAGAACGCCAAGCTGATTTGTCAAAAGCTTTGGCCAGTCAATTCTAGGAAAGCAGCAGCTATTAAAGCTGAAGTAGAAAAGCTGCTAAAGGCGGGTTTCATATACCCCCTTCCTCTAACGGAGTGGGTTTCTAACCTAGTCTCGGTAGATAAGAAACAAGGAACGATATGAGTCTGCATCGAATTTAAGGATTTGAACAAGGCTTGTCCAAAAGACAATTACCCCACACCCTTTATTGATCAGATAGTTGATGAATGTGCAGGTAATGAAATTTTCTCGTTCATGGACGGATTCTCTAGTTATAATCAAATATCTATCCATCCAGAAGACCAGCATAAGACAACTTTTATTTGTCCCTAGGGTACCTTTGCATACAAAAAGATACCTTTTGGTCTTAAAAATGTTGGTGCTACGTTTCAGCGGGCCATGTCTTACGCTTTCCACGACATCAAGCAAGTCATTGAAGCATACTTGGATGATTTAGCTGCTCGTTCTCGAAAGAGAATTGATCATCCCAGCCACCTTCAGTTAGTTTTTGAGAGATGTCGATTTTACAAAATCTAGTTGAATTCGAAAAAGTGCATTTCGCAGCATCTGGTCAGTTGTTAGGATGCATCGTATCATCTGAGGGGATTCAAGTTGATCCCTTCAAGGTTGAGGCAATAATTCAGTTGCCTCCCCCGTCTTCCATCTGACAACTTCAAAGTCTCCAAGGAAAGGCAAATTTCTTGAGATGGTTTATAGCAAACTACGTTGAGATAACTAAAGGATTTATGTGTTTGTTGAAGAAAGGAGTTCCATTTTTACGGGATGACTTTGCACAACATTCTTTCAATGCCTTGAAGCAGGCATTAATCTCTGCCCCACTGTTGAGTCCACCATATTATGGCAGAGATTTCCTTTTGTATCTTGCAGCGATAAAATCAACCATAGGTATGGTTCTGGTTCAAGAGGACGATGCTCTCACGGAGCATGTTATATACTACTTGAGTCGAGGGTTGGAAGGTCTTGAACTACGCTATTATCCTGTTGAGAAATTGGCCTTGGCAGCTGTCCATGTTGTCTAGCGGCTTCGTCATTATATTCTGCGACGCAAAACATTTGTCTTAGTGGCTATAAATCCTTTTCAGTTTTTCCTCAATAGGTGAGTGATTGGGGGCAAATACAATCGATGGATTGTTATTTTACAAGAATTCAATCTTGAGTTCTTGTCAACCAAGTCTAATAAGTCATTGGTTTTCGCGAAATTAATTTCTGAGCTGCCTTGTGAAGAAGACATTGTTTATGAGGAAAGTTTCCCAGACGAACATCTATTCCTCACCTCTTCACAAGACGCCTGGTATGGAGATATCATCATATATCTCCAAACTTTGAAGTTCCCGCATGCTTCCTCCAAGGATGAACATCGAAAATTATGTCACCTTGCTAAGAACTATGCTATCATTGGTGATACATTATATCGCTGAGGGGTTGATTCAATCTGTAGGTGTTGTTTAACTTTGGAGGAAGTAGTATCTATACTCAATGATTGCCACAGTGGAGCTTGTGGTGGTAATCTATCAGGGCTTGCAAAAGCCCAAAAAATCTTGCGTGCCGACTACTTTTGGCCTTATATTTTTAAAGATTGTATTGAAGCAGTCAAACATTGCCACACTTGTCAAGTCTATACTCGGAATATGCGCGCGCATTCAGCTCCTCTTTTCCCTATTGTCACTATTGTTCCTTTTACGAAGTGGGGCATTGACTTTACCACTTGTAATCCACCTTCAGCAACGAATCACAAGTATATTATAGTGGTCGTAGACTACTTTACTAAGTGGGCTGAGGCCATGCCCACTTATAAAAATGATAGTGAAACAACAACATTGTTCCTCTTCAATCAGATTATTTCACGTTTTGCTATCCCGAGAGAGATTGTCATTGACCATGGTAGTCATTTCTAGAACCAACTGATGACCAAATTGGCTCTTAACTTGGGCTTCCGGCAGGAGCATTCGTCTCCGTATTATCCTCAGGCCAATGGGAAAGTCGAAGCCGTGAATAAGTCCCTCAAGAAGATCCTGCAAAGGACAATTGACAAAAATCGCTCCAATTGGCACATCATGTTATACCCGGCTCTCTGGGCATACCGAACCTCGGTAAGGACTGCCACCGGTTTTACACCTTTTCAATTAGTTTACGGGCTGGAATCTATTTTTCCTATTGAATTGAAATTCCATCCCTTAAGTTAGTTGTTGAGCTTCTTCCAGAGACCTCTAGTCTCAAAGAGCGCCTAGTTCATTTGGAACATCTCGATGAGCAGCGTCGAGATGCCGCCATAATAAAGGAGACCCATAAGAAAAGGGTTAAAACTCAGTATGATAAAGTTGTTTGTCTTCGGGTATTCTCTGAAGGCGACCTTGTCTTGGTCTATGACCAAGATAAAGACGCCTTTGGGGCACACAAATTCAATTCTATGTGGCATGGTCCCTTTATAGTAAAACGAGTTTTCGAAAAAGGGGCTTATGAATTAGTCAATTTTGAAGGGAACAAGTTGGCAGAGTCCCGAAATGGGCTCTACCTCAAGAAGTATTTTTCTTAGGTTATGGCCAAGCAATGGCTTCTTTGTATATTTTGTATTTTTGTACATTTTTTTCGAGCATTTTTGTGATATCAACACTCTTTTTATCTGCTTTGGCTGGTGTTGATGGATGACTTAGTCTATTTCGGATTCGCCGATGGTGCTAGTCGGCACACTCAGAATCTTGCTTCTGTAGCTTGGGTGATTTATTATCCATTTGGTCAGTTGATGGTGTCAAGGGGAGTATGTATTGGTCCTGCTTCAAATAACATTTCCGAATAATATGCCATTATTAATTTACTATCCGAAGCTATTTCTTATGGAATTGATTCGTTGGTAGTGTATCTTGACTCACAGCTGGTAGTGTCACAATTAAATAACATTTATCGAGTTCGGGATCCTTATTTATATCACCAATTTTTGAGAGTGATGGTGTTGCAATGATCATTTGTTTATATTACATATGTGCACATTCCACAATCTGAAAATTCATTAGCAGATTCTATCGCTAATCAAGCATTAGATTGGCATATCAATCATTCATCAAGTTAAAAAAAAACATCAAAAATCTGGAACTTTATATATATATATGTATGTATATGTATATGTATATGTATATGTATATGTATATGTATCATAAAAATTTCCATGTATACATAAAGTGTTCAAAAAATAATATACAAAATCGGGACTAAATGCCCATAATCATGTCCAGTCTATCTATCGACCCAGCTCATGATGAGCGGCTAAGAAGGTAACTACTGCATTGGCCACATGTTGAAGTATGCGGACCCAGTCCCATGGTACTCCTACCACGCGGTGCGGCATCTCCTTAGGTAGGTCCTCTATGGCTATCATCAATACCTAGTGAGTCAATCTCACCAATCTTCTTTGGACTACATATAAGACCCTCTCTATCTTAGTAGTTGCCTCTTCAGCACCTCTTCCGCGGGAATCCATCTGGTCTCACTAGACCCACATCTGGAACATGATCATTTTGTCAGTATTTTGTCCCATCAAAAATATTTCTAAGTTCATTTTCATATTTAAATAACAAAAACAAGAAATCTTAAAAATTGATAAAAACTTAGAAAATTGTTACCTATGTCTCCCCATGCTATGTTTGGTGGAAAAACCAAGTCTAGATCTCCTCATAAATCCATACCAGCATAAGGGTAGTCGTCGAATATGATGTTTGTTGGTCCCACCAGGCAAAACAATCATCATCGAAAGTCATCCTCAGCATGTCCCTGCCTCCAAGGCATTTCATCAAGTCAGCCCACCTACCCATCTGTGGATCTCGCGGGCTCATGATAGAGACAAATACCTTGGGATGTAGCCCAAGTACCTTCTCGAAGAAGAAGGAGCATAAAATGGTCCCATATCCAAATTTTTTAGTGTGACCTTTCTGAATGGACGTCAGTTGGCTCTTCATGGTTGTTAGAAGAGGTGTGCACCAATTGAACACAGTGGTTAGGCATTCCACTACCAGGCTCATGGACACCCGTGAAGCCTGATGTAGTGAAGTTGATCTGTTTACCCTGGCAATGGTAAACAACTGAATCCTGAGAGATAAACTATCCACATGTTTGATTGGAATCCGACTTCCAAACTTTTCCGGATGCCCAGGACAGTATATGTGTACATAGTCTTCTACTGAAAGACTACTCCGTGTCTGGTCGGTTGAATGCACAACCTCCCCTCTTCAGGAGACACCTGTGATAAAGTAGATGTCTTCCACCTCAATCTTGAGAGGCATCTGATGTATCATGAAGGCGTCATCCTCCATACTCCAGTAGTGGATCAATAACTCAAGCAGGCGTGTGTTCACTTTCATGTTCGGCATTTTGAAGAACTTCAACAGGCCCACCCTCTCAATGCCTCTAGTGTAGTTTCGTCATTCATTACCTCATTGTCAATTGTGGTATATCTCTCTCTCTCCATGTGATAGTCATCCTAAAAGGAAATGAGTTTCAACCGTTATCATTTGAGTTTGAATTTCAACTCACGTACACGTGGGTTCCCTTTACACATAGTCGCGTGTAGGGTCATCATATACACGAGTTGGTCACAGCCAACCTGCGTGTACGCAGAGTTGGATTTTTTGACAAGAATTCGCACAGTCAAATCTTAATTAAAACTTCTAAAAATCATTACAAAACATTGCAAGTATGGTTTGAGGGTTACCTGGTAACTTTGGCGCGATTTGAACGGTTGAATTCTTCAGAGGCAAGTTTGCTCCTTTTTGATCCATAATTTTTTTCCAAATGCAAATGAAAACTTTGTGAGTCTAAAAGTCAATATATAGCTTTGAAATTTTAAGATTTTTTCTCAAAACTTGATTTTTCGTCTCATGAATTTTTTGACTTGTGGCTTTGATTGTCGAGAATGGGTTATCGTTTCAGGATATTCTGGACACTTCTTCAAGATCTTATTTTAGTCCCATGACTGTTGACCCGTCATGGCAGGTATCGTTCACTTACTGGCATATAGGTTAGGGAACCCATTTTTTCCATTGCACCTTGCATACTAGCCTCCGTTCAACGATACATTAGCCATAGGGTCGACCCCATCGTGTCTTGGTTAGCAAATCATGTTCACTCGCCGATTTTTTAAATCATGATGCAATGGTAGAGCCATCATTTACATGGGCATCGTAGTTAGAACCTCACTGACATTGGTTGCCCATGCTGTTTTAATAAGTAGGCTCGGGAGTCCTCTTTAGTCCCGCCATGACTTGTGCATTGAAGACGCATTCTCTTTACTTCTACCCTTATTTCTAGCCTTATACCCTAGAGGCTCCTTTGTGTTGAGTTGTATTGTTGCATTGCATTTTGACTATTTGCACCTTTTAGCCTTGAGCCGGCTTCACTTGGACTCGTGCTTAAGCCACTTATTTGACCATGTCTTCTACAAGATCAACCATGCAATCACTTAGCTTCTGCAACTTGACACACCCTTTGACCCGTGGAAGGAAGATCCTTTTGAGTGTCCTTGACCAGTTTCACCTCCTTGCATTGAGCATTGGATTGTTCCCATCCCAGGAACTAGACATCTATTTCTCTGACACTCATTCTTTCCACTATATTATAGCATTCTTTTATTCTTTTTCCAACTTAAATAAAATTCAAAAAAAAAATTATATATTCCAAAAAGAGCGGGAACTGAACAACATTTCCATATATTGTTGGCATCTAGAGTCAGTTGTGTCACCCTTGAACAAATCAATCAAGAGAAAGTCTCTCCTCCATTTTGGGCAGGATTTAGTTTGACTTAGGTATGCCTTAACCTTGTTATTGAGTCAGTTCTCCTCCGATTGGTTACCTCTTCCAATCATATGGAGAGTTCGCTCGTGCCTCCTGCATGACGAACTTATACAAAGTTATCATATGCTACCATGTAGTCATCACTGAGTCGTGCTTTTGTTCAAGGGATGTAAGCCTAAGTCGACCTCTCTGCGGTGTCTCTTGACCTATTTTTCAGCCAGCCATCCCTGGTTGTCAGTGTGATGTTCGTCATCACATCAGTTATATTAGTCTTTTCCT
This sequence comes from Pinus taeda, assembly GCA_000404065.3. Classification (NCBI taxonomy): domain Eukaryota; kingdom Viridiplantae; phylum Streptophyta; class Pinopsida; order Pinales; family Pinaceae; genus Pinus; species Pinus taeda. The sequence continues at coordinate 14,108 of APFE031732131.1, forward strand.
CGTGCTAGTTTGAGAAGGTCTCCATTGACTTCTTGTTGGCAGGTCTTGTCCTTATCGATGATGACATATTGCTCTGAGGGCAGGCCTAGAGCTGCACCCTGACACTATTTTCATTATTTATAGGTCACCTTGTTCTCAACATTGATTAGGATCATGGGTCTTTGACTGAGTGGTTTCCCTTGTGTTTGACATCATCTTTCATTATCACACATTGGGATTCGTGTAGTGCCTTGGTTTCCATTTGACCCTATTGGTGGATTCCTCGCCTCTGTGTCAGTTTTCATTATTGGTTGGTTCAGAGGGTTTCTATCGTGCGCTAGCTACATATTGTGTACATTGGAAATGTGCTTCGGTCGGGTTACTACATATTTTTTCATCTGATTCCTTCCACATTATTGGCCTACGGGTTACACTCGCACTAGATTGATGAAGGATGCCTTATTGCCTTCCTTCTAGCAGATCTTTTCCTATCGACTATGACTCATTGCTCTGGGGCAAAGATCTAGAGTCCATTTGGCAGTAACGTGGGGTTTGCAGTCATCAGTGGCAGATTCCTTCACTATCAATAGTGGGAAACCATCATTGTCCCCTAATTGATAGATTCTTCTAGGTGTTCGTCTTCAGCTCATTCATTCGCACTTGTTAGATTGTACTAGGTACCTTGACTCTCATTATCATTATCGATGAGTAGTCTCGTGTTTGTTAATGGTATACATCAATGACTGGTAATCAAATGATTTCTCACATGGTCGACTTAAGATCATTTATTCCCATTGTGTAGAAATGTACCACGGCGGTCAGTGAAGACCTAGGGTTGCATCAACATGTTTTGGTTCACTTGTCAATTGCTCTTGTTACTACTAGTCCACACCATCCACATTATATGTTGTAGTCCTTCACAGTAACATCTTATATGCTGGCATCTGAGTTGCGATGTCGTATCATCTTATTCCATCATGTTCATTTGGTACTATTGGGATGAGTTTTTGAAATTAGTGATTAGCTTCATTGATCATCTTGTTATATGTGATATTTAGACATGTACTTGTTCGATCACGATCAGATGATCCATTATGTACTTTTAGTCTTTTATACTTGTATACATAGTGGATCTACTTGTACTTTATATGTAAACATGCTTTACATTCTTTGAGCATGGGTATGCCTGCCTCAGACAGTTGTTTCTTTCTGATCTCTTTTTGATGGCGTGGCAGGCTGAAATCTGGTGAAGTCCTTCTCAGTTTTGACAGGTTTCCTTTCCATATACTTAATATAATTCAACCATCATGTACCTCTTCTGACCACATATATTAGGGAGCATCTATTATAGCTCCAAATATCACCCTTGGTATTTGTGATGCTTGGTTTATGGCCTAGGGCAACCCCTCCTTCCAGACTTGGTCCAAATATTTTAAAAACAATGTTTTACTCCCTGTACACTACTTTGCCCTGTGATAAAAGCGTGTACACGCGGTTTAGTTTATATCCAAACCATGTATATGTGTTGGATATACACATATACATTTCCTTAACTATGGGTAGAGTTCATAGGTTTTACCTATTGATGACCTCCTAGTGCCCATGGCCCAACTGTTTCCCAGCTAAAAAACTAATTGGGAGAAGTATAAATAGACATCTATGGGAAGGACTTAAGGAGGAGAAGAGATAGAATTAATATATTGAGATTATCCCCTAACTGAGTCTGAAGTATCCCTATGCTTCAAGCACTTCCCCAAGTTCAGAAAACCCTTGTTTCCATGAGTGTTGATATTCTCCCACTTGCTTGAGATATCATGGTATTGGTTATGGAAGGAGGCTGTTGAAGACTGGGACTAGACGGATCTGGAGGATGGTTCTGCTTGGAGCTAGAAGAAGAAGACTCAGGTGAATTCTCTCTGTGTTGGTTATAGCTTTCTACAATAAAAAGAAACACTATCGTGTTCCTGAGATTAACTTTGTTTATGCATCAAATACTATTGTAATTCATGTATGAATGTCATTTTGATGTATAATTAATCATCTTGCTTATATGATATAAAGTTGATTTCATTAAAATGCTTTATCTATATGCTACTATGTATGTTCGGATTGGTTGATTTGCAGATTCGAAGATTATCAGGAGTCACATAGGGTCTGAACCCTACTGGAACTACCCAAACGAAGGACATCTAAGTATGGTCGCTATCGCGTAGTTTGTTTATATAAGCATGTTTCCGAAGTTGTATGAGTGTTTCTTACTGTAATTTGCTCTTGCTCTGTTGGGGTTTCAACCCAAAGCCCTAGGGTACTTATTCCCGTAACAACAACAATGCAAATAATTAGTTACCTAATGCGAGTTGCTAGAAGAGACTCATTTTAGTTGTCATCTTTCGGATCAATGTCTCGGAGGCAGAGAAAATTGATTCCAGAGGCAGAGAGAGGCTAGACATATCGCCTGGAAGTAGTTTCAAAGTTGTACGAAATTATATGCACAAGAAATGCACATTTCTAAACTTTAGAGCGAGCCGCAAAGGAAGTGTGAGTTTGCGAGTGAGGGCTAAATCAGTTGCAGAGGGAGATAAGGGTGTCTTCCAGTTAATTTTTCCAGTTGAATATTGTCAAAGCCTTGCCAGTTTGGAAGGTATATTATTTTACTCTTGAACTTTCTGAAGAAATAATGATCTACTACACTCATTTTCACTTTGGGTAGGGGCAGTTGTCCAAAAATAACAGTGTCAATTTTTGTCTCTGCATATATTTCTCATTTTTGTAATTTATATTTCCATGGTTTTTTTATTGTGAACAATGCAATTGTCAATTTATCATTATTGTTTGTAAGTAAATAATAGAAGACAAATAAACACTAATGGTTAACAGATAAATATCTAGTATTTGCATTCAAGGAATTTTCACAGTCAATAGAGTCTCATTGACAACAATCTCATTATCATATTGTAGTAGTAAGGGTTTCATCGTCATATTCATTTTGCAGTTGTATGGTTTGCAATAAGGGTTTGAAAAGAGTGATCATTAGGATTCAATATAAGATTCACTATGTTGAGGATAGAATAAGCAGTTAAGCTAGTTTTGGCATCAAGTACATTATTTATTGTCACATAAATATTGCATCAATATGAGATTGAATAATATTTTGCATTCATCAATATTGAAGAAGGTCAGTAGTCTATTGCTACATTGTCCTTATCATTTTACAACAAATGAAGGAGTCCAGCAGTAAGGTTTTCATTGTCATTCAGTGGTAAGGGTGTCATTGTAGGGTTTCACTAAATATATTTTAAGTGGGTCATTAACCCTGGTATGAGAGCCCATAATTTTTTATCTAATTTATATTTCAGGGTGGTTTGGTGGTGCAAGGCATGTGTTTTAAGTCACCTTCAAGTTGTATCCCAAAAACACCTTAGGGTGGTAGGGTGGTGCAAGGGAAAGTTGGAGCTTGCAGGGCAGTAGAGCATCCTTCCAGTGGGTGCTGGTAAAACAGGGTGTAGGAGCATCCTTTCAGGAGTTGGAGTTGCCTGATAAAACTAGAATTTTTTTCCAGAGTTCTAGGGGGTTGGTGCTTCCCTTTCAATTGGAGTCGATGTATTGTGCTCATAAATCATATTAGAGAAGTGTTTGTTGGTTTTTCTCCCGGAAGGGTTTCCACCTAAAAAATTTGTGTGCATTGTTATTTCTATGTGTTGATGTTTCATTATTATGTAATGCTCTAAAAATTAATAAATACTAATTGTAATGAGAACTATTGATGTTCTTATTCACCCCCCTCTTGGTAGTTCCAACATAATATACTTGATGAATTATTTGAAATAGTAAGGTAAATAAATGTATATGCTTTTCAATTTTTTTCTTAATGAAATAGATAGGGATTATATTAAAAAGAAGAAAAACTAGATTGTAGGTCAATACCTTTCATTTCAAATATTTCATTGTCCAATCCCTTCCAAGCAGAGTTTTCCCTACTTCTATAATTTCTTTTTCTTACATTCCAACATTGTTATCTACCATATATCCTACAAAAGACACCTAGCAACAAAATATGCATGCATTACATCATAAAGTTATTAAGAGAAACTACAACCCGGCAGCCCCGCTTGTGGATCTGATTTTCTCATATTTGCTTCATGTTCTAGATATTCTTGGCCTCAAGATTCAAATATGTGGCTCCTATTATTATGCCAAACTACGTTGATGTCCATCTCCTCTTTCTTGTTCTTTACACCATGATTGAGAGCAACTTCCAGTATTTCCACTTTGGCATTTCAAATTGTTTCCTCCACCTAAGAAGCTTAATTTTATTATCCACTAACACTAATTGCAAGGCTCTTTCCTTGTCCTCTAGTTAAATACGCTTGTTCATGAGCTCAAAAAAAACAATAATTGATTTCGATAATATGTTGATCATATGGTTCATTTGAGCCATAGCTTTCTCAAAGTATCATTGATCCAAATAATTCATTGATCTAGAACAACTAATTTTCTCCTCAATGAAATTGTTAGCAAAGAAAAAGCATGCCTCACTATTGGATAACCAGTGCAGGAGAACCTAAAGAGGGATAATGACTCCTACCAAGATAAATAAATACTATGCTAACTGGATCCATGGAACAGGAAAAAAGAACCTCACACACATCCACCATTAAATTGCAATATGGACAGAGGATTTCTACAATAACTGAGGAATGTTTGAAACTTGAATGATTGCTTGGATTGCCAAGAAAATTTAAACTAGAGAGCCCAAAATTTCCTTAGTTTGACCCAAACAGCTATCAACTATAATTCTTGTTGATTTCAATCAAGGACATCCTATAGGTTTCATTAATTCTTTCATACTCCATATATGATTTAGTTGATAACTCTGCCTCCAATTTCCTTGTGATTGGTGCACGGTTAATTCAATAATTAATTATGAATGTTTATAATGAATCCAAATGGAATTTCGACGACTAGGGTATTTATTTCGGTTATCGAATCTCCCAACCTTTTCCTTTACAATTTGTTGTTGATTCATGAAAGGGGGTGTAACTTGTATATATATTATTGAGCTCCATCACACCTTGTTCTAGTCTAGTCGTTTTATTTGCTAGAGAATTTGCATCACTATTCAAATGATGAATGATATGGAAAAATTTAACTCCCTTGAAATGCCTCAATTACATATGGATCCTTGAAAGTGTTGTGGGAACCTTATTAAGATATTCTTCAATATTTTATAGTTGTTTAATTACAAGCATTGAGTCTCCACATATTGTTAATCAATGAATTCCTTTGTCTATGGCAATTCCTAGCCCTTTATGAAGAGATATATATTCAACCTAGTTATTTCACATTATACCCAGAACCCTAGTGAATTGAATCTCTCTTTATTCATCAAGGAAAATAATTACTCCATTTGCTCCTGGTAACCCAATTTTCAACTTTACATTTTAAAATTGATTTTTAGCACATTTTTCACATGATATCCTTTTATGCCAACCACTTCTTATGTTTTAAAGTTTGATTCATAGCACATTGCATCTCTTTCACATGATATCCCTCTAAACCAATCACAAGTGAGTTAATAAAAAATAACTTATAAAAATTTAAAAACTATATTTTAATACATAATTAGATATTCAAAGGGGTCGTTTTTCTCATCACCTTAAAAGATAAAATGGCCAAAACTATATTGGGAGAGTCTCTTCTTTTTTAATAATATTTTTATTAATGTTTTTTTCATAATTTTTCAAATAATAAAATGTAAAGTAAAAATTAGTTTTGATTTATGTTTATTTAAGTGATATATTAATTATGTGTGATTCATAATTTATTTAATTAATTTACATAGAATTAATTTTATTTGAAATATGTAGTTTTAAAATGAAAAAAATAAAAATTATACTTACTTTACATTTTAAAATTTGATTTTTAGCACACACATTATTTTCACATTCACATATATACTAATTAAAAGTGTGGAAATTCTGCAAATTCTCTACAAATCTCGCTCTAAGACTGTAGAAAATTTGACTGTAGATTAACCTGATAATGCAATATAACCAAAGAAAAATACTATAACCTACTTCTACTATCAATTTGTAGAAGCTTAAAGATTGAGCAAGATCGAGCTAAACACATATAACCATAAGAAGAAGAATCAATGCACATGAAACACAAAAAATACTCAGGGGAAGCCTCAGCTAAAAACCCCAATATCTGTATAATTTATCATACAAGGTGGAAATACATCATAATTTTAGAAAGCCTTAGCTCTCACAGCTAGCCAGCTCTCAATACAATCCTCCTAGATGCTCATAGGCAAACCTGGCTTCTCACAAGCCTTCCTCTCTACCCTCCAAGC